>JAOXYF010000027.1:6187674-6197891 GCA_028565775.1 Sternarchorhynchus goeldii | reverse complement strand
TTCTTTCTTTCTTTCTTTCTTTCTTTCTTTCTTTCTTTCTTTCTTTCTTTCTTTCTTTCTTTCTTTCTTTCTTTCCCAGGTAAATAAGAACAAAAAGTGGAGGGAACTGGCCACGAACCTCAACGTTGGCACGTCCAGCAGTGCTGCCAGCTCCCTGAAGAAGCAGTACATCCAGTGTCTCTATGCGTTTGAGTGCAAGATTGAGCGTGGCGAGGACCCACCACCTGACATTTTCTCCAATGACCCCAAAAAGAACCAAGCAAAGATCCAGCCGCCATCTCCAGGTCTGTACAGATCCATGGGTGACACTAAACCTGACTTTTTCTCAGATCATGTTTCATGGTGAATATTGTCCTTAATGTCTTTTATATGAAGGCTTTTCAAGGTTTTGTGAAGTTCTGAATAGATTCTTTTACTTTGAGTTTTGACTGCAAAATTGGTTACTGGTTCACACTGCTGTTAGGGGTTGTATTTTGCTTTCAGACTAATGTATAACATTCAAACACTGGTGTTTAATGGTTTATTTATTTAAGGCATTTCTATGGAAAGTGACTTCTAAGCACAACATGGTACTTTATTCTGTGTTTTTTTTACTTTTAGCAGCCTCGTTGCCACATATAATGTGCTCATAAACTGCTGTGTTTTATTGAACTACATTAATTCTGATGTAAAATACATTTATAGATTATTTATCACTTCCTCTATTAGTTTTCTTGGCTGTAAATCTCTTGTGCTCTGGCGTGTCGTAATACAGTCGTTAGTGCCTATGTGTGACTGCTTGATGTTCGTTTCATTGCTTGTTGGAAGAATGGTGTTTACGGTCACTCGTGGTTCCGCCAGCGAGCTACAGTGCTCTGTGTGTTGTTGGTTCTACACCAGCTGTGGGATATCAGGTGGCTCCTTGAGCCTCTTGTGCCGTGTTGACTGCGCTAGAGCCCAACAAAATCATTCAAAACATTAACTGTTGTCATAGTAGAGAGCAAGGAGTCGTACGTATATTCCACACTGACTGAAGGTGGTTTATTCCCCATCAATACATACCCATTTATGCATGGGCGCAAACTGTGTAACATGATGCTCACAGACGTCAGGTTTCAGGGGTTTGGTATGTTTGGTTTGAATTGTGCCTGATGGGCAAGGTTCCCAGCATTCCTTTAGCCTCGGCAGCCAGAGCACTGGCTAAGGAAATAGCAGCCCTGAGATCACAGAGGAAGGAGAAGGGTGGAGGATGAGTAAGTAGGGAATCCTCTGTGATGTGGAGCATGTCTGTTTGGCACCAGGTCAGGGACTCCATGCTGACTCTCTTCCCACAAACACGGCTGTCTCCTGGAGGGCCGACCCAAGCCAGAAAATGATGAATGGGAAAAACTGGGGGGGGGGTTGTTTAGTTGCACATTTTTATTTATTTATTTGTTTTTAATCTTCTCATCTTTTTTCCCTCCTTTCTGTTTTATCCTCCCTGTGCCCCCCCCCCCTTTTGCTTCCTCCCACTTTTTATCAGTATTGAGGGAAATCCTTGCCGAGAGGAAGGAGCAGAGGGAGGGGGAGTGTGTGTGTGTGTGTGTGTGTGTGTGTGTGTGTGTGTGTGTGTGTGTGTGAGTACATGTGAATGAGCTGTGTGTGTGAAGTGTGACAAAAATAAATCTGACCTGGTAATGACACCCCCCCCCCCCGCCCAACACACACGCACACACGTGTGCGCAAGTTAATGAATGGATGCATGACTCATCACCAGCCGTGCCAATGGCGAGTCCTTCAGCTGGGCTCAGGATGGGAAGTCACATGTGGCTTATCTCCTGCTCACTCCTTGCTCCCCCACAAACACACATGCACTAATCCACACACGTGCTTTCTGTGGGCCTAGTAGTGAACTCATTATTTGGCGTATTGTTGGTGGCTCTGTGGCAACAGTAGGAAGAGGTTTTGAACTCTAAACTGGGGGAGGGAACCTCCTCAAATTGGATTAAACCCTGCCAGAATCACTGTGCCAAGAGCTCCCAGAGTTGCATTAAAGCACATGGAAGAGGCCAGTGTGCTATCATGTGGAAAGGTGTGCTATCATGTGGAAATTGAGATTAGGCTTATATGCCTTTTGGTGTATTTTGACCAGTGTGAGGATTTCAGTTTGGTCGTATGAACCTGCTGCAATGATTCTTGTTAGTACAGCCCTGAGTCTTGGTGCTGCTTGTCCAATTCAAAAAACTTTAGACACAGTGTTCTTATAAACCAGTGGTTCACCAAACACCAAACATTGTATGTAGTCAATGTAGCAAAAACAAAACAACACACACATACGTATATAAAATATCTCTGACCTCTGGTAGTGACCTCTTCCTTTTGAGTTGGGTGAAATAACTCCTTTTTAATGGGACTGCCTTTGTCTTTCTCTAGCGGGATCTGGATCACTACAAGGCCCGCAGACTCCCCAGTCAACAAGCAGCTCCATGGCTGAAGGAGGTGACTTGAAACCACCCACCCCTGCATCAACACCCCACAGCCAGATGACCCCGATGCCTGGCGTCAGGTATGTCCAGAAGGTCCTCTTAGGCTTACAGTATATTGGTAATTAAGGTGATTGTAAAGAAGTCTAAGTTTAAATGAATTTGTTTGTATCCATGTAATTTCTTATGGTTGCAATGGCAAACTAAAAATAAATATTAATGGTTCACTTGTACTGAAGGGTATTGTTTCTGCTGAACCCTCCAACAGGAGCAGTGTGAATCTTCAGGATCCCTTTACTGATGGTGGGGACCCTGCCTTTCCCAGGCGGAACTCAATGACTCCAAATTCTGGCTACCAAGCTGGCATGGGAGCCCCACCTGCAGATATGATGGGTCGCATGGGGCCCTATGAACCCAGTAAAGATCCTTTCAGTGGAATGAGGAAAGGTGAGAATGGTTAACACACCTTGTGACTATTTCGTTCAGATACGTATATGTGGGTTTGTTTGTTTTTTTGTTTGTTTGTTTGTTTTTGTTTTTTTTTGAATGCCTTAGGTAATTGAATCACCTAAGACATTTATCATGCTTCCCATTTAACAATGTCTAGCTTCAGACTAATGGTTCCACATTTAATCCACGTTTATCATTAAAGATGAGTTACTTTATGGTTCATGCTCTTTATTTTCAGCTCCTGAGCAGTTCATGACTCCAGCACAAGGCCCCAACAGTGGCATGGGGGAGCAGTATAACCGAGGGCCTCCGGGGCCTATGGGTAATATGCAGATGGGCCAGCGACAGCAGTATCCCTATGGACCTGGATACGACAGAAGGTATGAATGAATGTTTGACATTTGCATGCAACAAAATATTGAAGGGGAAAAAAGTAAAGTATATAAATATTTAAGCCTTTTTGATGTCTCCTTGCAGACAAGAGCCAGCCCTAGGTCCTGATGGCAGCATGGGTCCTGGAGCTCCACAACCCAACATGATGCCTTCCAGTGCCGACACAGGGATGTATTCACCTAACAGGCCCCAGCAGCAGCAAAGGTAGACATCATTCACTCACTTTTCTGTTTTCTGCAAATGTAATGTGTGCTACTTTTTATAAGCAGTGTTTTGTAGCTGTGCATTCTGTCCTTTAATGCAGGCATGATTCCTATGGTAATCAGTACCCCGGCCAAAGTGCTCCCCCTGGTGGACCATATCCAAATCAGCAGCCAGGAATGTACCCACAGCAACAGCCGGTTTGTATAAGCACTCTCAAGCTCGTCTTTCACCTGTTAGTTTTCATTGTAATGTTGGCTACATAACAAGTAGTAGTCAAAATTATTTTTGTTAAATAGTTGTTAATCACATTGTATTTATGATGGTACAATTCATAGGGATGTTGGATAAATAATTTACAAAATTCCTTCCCTTCACATGCAGAATTTCACACAGAAGAGGCCTGTAGACGGTGGTTATGGTCCCCCACCAAAGCGTCATGAGGGGGAGATGTATCCATTCAGTGGGCAGCAGCAGCAGGGTCCTCAGCCTTCAGGTGGACCTCAGTCCCAGCAGGACATGTACAACCAGTACAACACATACCCTGGTCCAGATCGACGCCCTCCTGGCCCACAGAATCAATTCCCCTTCGGTTTCAGCCGGGAGAGGGGACCTAACGCTGGGGGCCCTAACTCCCAGGCCTCCATGCCGCCGCAGATGATGGGCAGCCCCATGCCGTCTGTCCCTGACGGGCCCCAGGGTCCTATGTGGCAAGGCCGCAGTGAGATGAACTACCCCAACTACCCCAACCGGCCAGGCCCTCCTGGTGTTCCTGCTCAAGCCCCAGGTTACCACGGCATGAATCGCTCGGAAGACATGATGCCTTCAGACCAGCGAATGAACCACGAAGGCCCCTGGCCTGGCCACGTCAACCAGCGGCAGCCCCCCTACGGACCTGGAGGCTCTGGTCCACCTATGTCCCGAACGCTGCAGTCCAACTATCAGTCTCCTCAAAACCACATTCCACAGGTGTCCAGCCCGACACCCATACCGAGGCCCGTGGAGAACAGGACATCGCCTAGCAAATCTCCTTACATGCACTCGGGGATGAAGATCCAGAAAGCAGGCCCTCCAGTCCCAGCCTCACACATAGCCCCGCCAGCAGTGCAGCCTCCCCTCATAAGGAGAGATGTAGCCTTCCCCCAAGGCTCTGTGGAAGCTACCCAGCCCATCCTCAAACCACGTCGCCGACTCACTATGAAAGATATTGGTAAGAGACTGTTCACATCAAGGTCTTGTTGATACCTTTGACTCTAGACTGTCTGAAATGATTTGTGGTTGATTTTCATAAATATCTAGGAACGCCAGAAGCCTGGAGAGTCATGATGTCCCTCAAATCAGGCTTGTTAGCCGAGAGCACTTGGGCCTTGGACACTATCAATATTCTACTATATGATGACAACAGCATTTCTACTTTCAGTCTGTGTCAGGTAAGACTGTGATGACTGCAGTACTAAAGATATCAGAATTCTATATTGCTTCACAAACTAAAGTAGAATGACTAAGACTTTAGCTTGATGTACATTATCTTGTATTGTTTTTTCCAGCTTCCTGGATTCCTTGAACTGATAGTTGAATACTATCGTAAATGCCTCATTGAGATCTTTGGCATCTTGAAAGAATATGAGGTGGGAGATCCTGGACAGCGCACACTGATCGATCCAGATGCAGTTGACCCAGAGATGTCTGATGATGAATGCCCAGAATTGGAGCAGATGGATGAGGAGGATGAGGAGGAAGATGATGAAGAGGATGTGGAGATGATGTGTGATCAGACATCCCCTTTTCAGGTCAAGAAGGAGAAAGATGAACCTGTGCAGAAGTCCAATGAGAAGAAAGAAGATAAGGAAGGTGAGCCCAGGTCATCTACCCCGTTGCAGGACATCAGTTCACCCCAAGAGAGAGCCAAACAAGCTAGCAAGTTTGACAAGCTTCCTATCAAGGTGGTACGGAAGAAAGACCTGTTTGTTATTGGGCGCACGAGCAAGCTGGGACGGCGACAGGCGTTTGACAGTGGCCTGATTCACTGGAGCGTTGGCGGCGGTGACACCACAGAGCACATCCAGACCCACTTTGAGAGCAAGCTGAAGCTGCTCAAATCCCATAAACAGGTGGCTGTCAACACGGAGCCCCGAAAGAAGGCACCTCCTGTAGCACAGGCCATTGCTGAAGACTCTGAGAAGGCTCAGTCGAGCGTGCACTGGCAGCAAGAACAGCAACCGCAGTCCCAGCCTCGGCCTTGCTCAGACCAGCCATCAGAGGACAGGAACACGGCGACCTCCGGTGCATCATCCAGCATTACAGCCACCATCGATGACGTGCTGTCGGCACGGCCAGGCTCGATGACTGAAGAAGCGGTGCGGGTTGGCACCGAGAGCAACGTGAAAAGCAAGTTCCTGTTCGGCATTGACCTGGCACATCAGAGCGGCAGCGTAAAGATCCTGGAGGACGAGCCACACAGCAAGGATGAGACGCCGCTGTGCACCATGTCTGATTGGCAGGATGCCCTTGCCCGCCGCTGCATCTGCGTCTCCAACATTGTCCGCAGCCTGTCCTTCATCCCCGGCAACGACCATGAGATGTCCAAGCACCCGGGCTTGCTGCTGATCCTGGGACGCCTGGTGTTGCTGCGTCACAGGCACCCTGAGCGCAAACAGGCGCCTGTCACTTACGAGAAGGAGGAAGAGGAGGATGAAGGCGTCAGCTGTGAGCGTGATGAGTGGTGGTGGGACTGTCTTGAGGTGCTGCGCGAAAACTGCTTGGTCACCTTGGCAAACATCTCTGGCCAGCTGGACCTCTCCATCTACCCTGAGAGCATCTGCCTGCCCCTACTGGACGGCCTCCTCCACTGGGCTGTGTGCCCCTCAGCTGAAGCCCTTGACCCTTTCCCCTCGTTGGGACTTAACGGAGCACTGTCCCCCCAGAGACTGGTCCTTGAGACCCTCAGCAAGCTCAGCATCCAGGACAACAACGTCGACCTCATTCTAGCCACGCCACCCTTCAGTCGTCTTGAGAAGCTGTACGGCTCCCTGGTACGCCTGGTTGGCGACCGCAAGGTGCCTGTGTGCCGGGAGATGGCAGTGGTGCTACTAGCTAACCTCGCCCAGGGTGACAGCCTGGCAGCCCGAGCCATCGCTGTGCAGAAGGGCAGTGTGGGAAACCTGCTGGGCTTTCTGGAGGACAGTCTAGCAGCCACACAGTTCCAGCAAAGCCAGGGCTCACTGCTACAGATGCAGGGGGCACACTTCGAACCCACTAGTGTGGACATGATGCGGAGGGCTGCTCGTGCCCTGCATGCCCTTGCCAAGGTGGAGGAGAACCACTCAGAGTTCACGCTGTACGAGTCACGGCTACTGGATGTCTCCGTATCCCCCCTCATGAACTTGCTGGTATCCCAAGTGATCTGTGACGTACTGTTTCTGATTGGCCAGTCATGACAGCTGTGGGGTGGATCATCGTCCTCCTCCTTTTGCTTTCTTTTTGTCCCCCTTCACTTTTTTCCCCCCAAAATCTAAAAATCTGCGTGTGAGAGGAGAAAATATGACACAAATGACTTAACGGTATGCCCACATTTTTTTTCTTTTTTAAAAATTAATTTATGCAAAATCACCTCAGATTCCACTATCTATCCTTTCTACCTTTGCTTCTGTCTAAAGGAAGGATTTCACAAAGTCATAGTGGATTTAACACACATGGATGAAACAAAGAGACTAACATGGATGAACGGCTTTGAAACCCTTAGCCTGCAAGAGTGTGCTGCCCTTTGGGAAGGACTTTTTTTAATTAAATAAAAAAGTAGATTAAAAAAAAACAAAAATTAAAACAAGATAAAACTGTAACCAAAGTTGCTGTCACGTTTACAGTGAGTTTGGGGAATAAAAGTGCCCTCACCCTCTTGTATTGGCTGGGCTGGCGGCACAGAGACCACCATTATCTAGTTTGTGTTTGGAGGCTAAACAGTTTCAGACTCTCGTGTGTGGTATATGTTGCTGTAACTTGGATGATATATATACTCAGCCCTAAAGGAACCAGGTCATCGGCTGTGAACAGACATTTGTAAATGGGAGGCCTGTGCAGTAGATTGTAGGACTTTTTTTGTACTGTACACCTTAAAAAGACGAACTGTAAACATACTGTAATAATACTGTTTCACACTGAGATAACGCTGGCTTGGCAGCAAAAACTGTAGTTTTTAAAAATGATTTTAGTTCATGTTGAGAGAGGAAAAAAAGGCTTTCCCCCCAAAGTATCGTGAACCTACAACACCCCGACCTCTTTGTCCCTCGATTGTATGACTTGACCCTTAAAGAAATCACCTCTTAGGACTGGTCTTGAGCTCCAGGTGCAGTCCAGGCTGCAGTGTAAATAATGATGTACATTACACTCTTTGCTCTCTTCCTCTTTCTCTCACCTTATGGCGCTCTTCACCATTTTTAAAATTTCACAAATTAAAGGTTACACACAAGACCCCTTCATGATGCATTGCCATGTGTTTATTTAAACCCTTCCTTCCCACTCATCTGGGGCACAGGATTTTATTTTATCCTCACTGTGACCCCAAACAGATCAGTTCAGGTGTAGAGAAATATATCAAATCAATCATGTCTATGGCTCCAAGCGAGTTATACCAAACATGGGCAAATCCCTGAAGTCATCCTCACTCCCAGTGCTATGGATTCTGCATATTTGTATTTCAGACGATGTAGCTAAAAACTTGATGTAAATTCCTTTTTTTCCTTTTTTGGCTTAATGAATATCATTTATTCAGTATGAAATCTTTATACTATATGTTCCACGTGTTAAGAATAAATGTACATTAAATCTTCGTAAGACGTTTGTGATGGATTTATTTATGAGCATAACCTTGAATTGGATGCCTTTGACAGAAATCGGGCCTGATGAATTGAAGTGAGGTGAATCTCCTCCCTATGTCGGATCAGCACTTAAGGCATTAGTGGGCAAAATGATTCATAAATTCCACTGGGAATTTGTTCGGGCTCACAGTAATGGAGGGAGGGAGAGAGAGAGACAGACAGACAGACACCTTACACTAGCGCTTCAAATCCTTCTAAGACCTATGCCACCAGTTTTTATGTACTTCTAGGATAAAAATTACAGTTAATAATTTGGGTATATACGCGTATGTGACGAGTAAAAGCGTTAAAAGCGTTCACCTTACCCAGGAGACTTAAGTCAGAAATATCCAAAGAAGGAACATTTCTGTCCTGAGTCAATGACATGCTAAAGTGGCTTGAAAGCAGATGTGTGTGTGACACTTGTGGGAATAATTACTTATCGGTGTTTCCAGAAGGGTGCGAACAGATTAATTTAATACTGCTATTCCTTGTTTACTTGATTACTAATTTTGTCTGATATGAATAAACTCGTATATAATACAGAGATGTTTACACTGGTCAAAGCATTTACTGAGAAATGTAACCGCGTGAGAAGTCCTGCTGTGGAGAAATGTAACCGCGTGAGCAGTCCTGCTGTGGAGAAAATTGAGAAGCGATTTAGGCCACATGACGTTAAGAGTGTTTCTGGTTTCAGCAAAGACAATAAGGGAATACAAGACACAAGCAGTAACGCTGCCTGCGTCTTTAAAAATACAGCATATTTTGGGGTATGCACCATAATGTAAACCTTATCAAATGATTGTGAAACTACTATAGCACTCAAACCTTACTATATCAGTTTATTCTGCAGTGCCATCTAGCGACTGTTTTCCGATTATATGACCAACGGTCTAGAAACAGACAATGGTTTAGTAGGCCTCGTTGAGGCTGACTAAAGTTAATCTGAAAACGATGCTTTCCTTTGATTTAAAAAGCAAACATTTTATTCATTTAGCAGACGCTCTTATCCAGAGGGACTTATAAAAGTGTTTTGTCATTTGCTCACTGAATAGATCTTAGCCAATAAGTAGGACTGAGTTTCGTACTAGAACACTGCTAAAATACAGGAATCAATGCTGATCCTAGTAGAAGTACAAAAGCCCTACCAGACAACGATAATTACAGTAACAAACTGTAAGTGCTACAATTTAACCACTACATGGGAGACTGCTGTGGAAGACAAGCCAGTGGAAGATCGTTCCACCTTCTGGGGTCAGGATAGAGAATAGTTTCTTCCGTTAGACGGCTTGAAGCATGATGTTTCAAGCCGAGCTGTACTTGAGGTTCTAAGTACTCGAGGTATAGATCGGGTTTTGACCATTCTCGTCATGTAGGAAGAGACCACGTTTTTGGCTTTGTAGACAAGTATCATAAGTGTTTTTACACCTGAAGGGAACGCAGCAATAGAGTGACGTGTGTTGTTTTTTCCCCATTATGCGTAGATTTCCGTACAGTTACATTTATGATGTAACAAATGGTTTTATCACTAGCCCGTTGTCATTGGTAACTATGTTTTGAGAATTCCAAGACATTCCACTCATCACTGTGAAGCGCACAGTATGTTTCTGCGAATATCTGTTCAGAAAAATGCAGTTGTGACGAAAAAGTAGACGTATGGTCCAAAGAGTATGTTAATTTAAATATCATTCTGATATTTTTATAAAGGCATTCAAATATGATTGGAGTAGGCAAATTTATGATATTATAGGCAAAGTATTTCTTGCTGGCTGTTGTAATTTAGAATAGATTTTATGTAACTAGATCAATTGGTTTTGTAAAGCAATGAAATATTGTCTGTTATGAACGATTATTGTGTTTCTGATCCTGTATATATATA
>JAOXYF010000027.1:6155329-6165343 GCA_028565775.1 Sternarchorhynchus goeldii | reverse complement strand
GTGTGTGTGTGTGTGTGTGTGTGTGTGTGTGTGTGTGTGTGTGTGTGTGTGTGTGTGTGTGTGTGTGTATACGTGTTTAAAGAGTGCTGTCTGTAAGAGGTTCCACAAGGGCTTGCAAAGTCAACTGAACATGACTTTAAACACACAAAAATAAATAAAAAATGTGAACTGTTGCTGTCGTGTCTTAACGGCTTCACTTGTTCTATCAGTTAATGAGTCAATGAAAAGATTTTCCTGTGTGAATGCTTAGAATATATATATGTATATTGGGGCAGGGTTAGATCTTACATGTGTACAGAGGACACATTTACTAATTATTACTGCTGTTTATTAAAGCTCTATGTGTTTGTATTGTTTCCTAAGCTGATTTTATAACTGTACTGACAATACAGCGCTTGCTTTTATAGATGTGCCACTAGATGGCAATAGTTACTTCCAAAAGAATGTCTTCGTTTCATCTTGGTGCTCAAATGTAAAGAAAACAGGAAATGGTTCTGTACCATTTGGCGATTCTGAACTAGAGCAGTGCTCTAAGATGAGTGTTATTTTGAATGGTAAATGAATAGTTTTTAACTCTTCATCTTCATATGTAGCTATATAGTCATTCAAAATTGTGATATACAGGACGCTTCAGACAGTTCCTTCATCAGCTGTTCCAGTAAAGTGCCTCATGTATGTATGTATGTGTATGTGTGTGTGTGCGTGTGCGCGTGCGTGCGTGCCAAGTGAAACTGGCCAAAGCCACCTCACCCCAGTAGGGGTCGGCTAGCATTGGTCGAATTAGCACCCACATGTTCGCATTCTCTGTGGCCACATAAAACACTTTGGCATTTGTCATGGCCTGCAGAGCCTACCCCCGCACTGCCCGGGGGGGGGGGAGTGCCGGCACTTTGAGCGCTGACCTCTCTCAGCTCTGTCTGTTGGGCACATAAACCGCTAAAAAGGGGCTCTGGAGAATTTCATGAGTTCCTTTAGGAAATTAAAAATAAATTAAGTAACTGTTTTTATGAAGTGTGGAGCAGAGAGGGTGATTCCTACATCCAGGCCACCATGGGCAGATTTGTCCAAGTGGCTGAACTCTGGAGCACAGCTCTTCATCTCTGTTTACTCCGTTCACTCACCTTTGTCAGGGAGGGGATGCCATTCCACTGCTTGGCAGTGCGTTCAGAATTCAACTGTTTGCACTACTGAAGTTTAGATAAGGTGTGTGTTTCGCTGGTGGTGAAAGGGATGCGTAACTGTTTACAATGTGCCAGACCTCAACAGTGTCTCCTCCTTAAGTGCATGTTCTTGTTTGTCATGTAAAGCAAAGCTTATTTAAAGTGAAAAATAGCCTCGGGCGGCCATGTAAGTAACTGCTGAATGAATTTGCTCTGGGTTCGGACAGTATAAGAACAACCCTTCCTGTCTGACTGGCTTGGAACTGGTGGAGAGGAGACTGCCTGAGTCAATATGTGTATGTGTGTGTGCACTTAAAGAGAGGCCTGTGTATCAAGGCCCCTTTTATAGCCTATTTATACCGTCACCGCAGCTGCAGAGCCACAAGGCACTATGAAGAGCCCTCCAGCTTTGTGTGTGTGTGTGTGTGTGTGTACGTGTGTGTATGCTCAGATTTTTATTGTTCGTTTTTTTAATTCTCATTAATCGTTTAATAAGGAATAATGTTTAACAAACAAATGTGGAGTCCAATATGTACAAACTGACTTAGAATTTTACACAATACCTCACGTAGTTCAAAGTGATTTATATTATATGCAAAAATAAAACATAGCAAACAACACAGTTTATTGACTTTGCCAGTAGATATTGTTAAACCCTTTTATTTCCAGTTGGTAATAGTTATTTCTTGAGTTTATAGATAACATTTTCTTCTACAACTCAATTTGGCACGAGTACTTAACATACAAAGGAAAGGTAATATGATGTGTCCTTCGCCATATTTGTCAAAAAACTAGCTTGTTATGGAACAAAAGGACGTAGATCTGCAGGACAAACCACGAAACATAGGACAAAGTTACCGAATTCAGTGAATTTCGGAGTTTCCGAAATTTTCTACGTGCATCATCTAAATGCTAATATGTAGCCTTGAAGTGAATTGAGTTTAAAACGAAACTCAACCAAAAAAAATTCATGCTCTGTAACGTAAAAATTGCAGAGCTTGGTCCGGCAATGAAGAGACTGAACCAGGACTTGATCAGTGAGAAAAGGGTAAAAATATTTAATTGTAACCACACAGGGTATACAGCAAAGGAGTTGCCTCGAGAACAACTGAACAACTCTCATCCAGGGTCTCTTAATATACACAATTCTTATCTTGTTATCTTTATTATGGCCAATCATATTACACAAGCTCCCCAGGGAAATACACCATTATTTATTTTAATACTAATACAGTTCGTTTTCGTGTCATTGTTTCTCAGCTGGCCTCTGTGTTTTGTTTTTTTTTTTGTTGTTTTTTTTTTATTAAAACATGTTTTACTACCATGTAACATGGTTTTAACATGTAACATAGTTTGGTTCCCCCTGGAGAAGGATCATTACATGATGCCTTAGGCCTCCTGGGCCTACTTAAAGTAATAACCTGTTTCCTGATTCTCTTAGACCTTCCAAGCCTCTTCAGGCCTGGAGTATGTCATAACCCCCAAATTTTATACCATAGCTCATACTCCAGAAAGGACGTATAGCGTCACAGCTAATGTGAGTAACGTTAAAGAACACATTTAAAGTTTCTTTTCAAGTGTATTAAGCCAGTGAACCTGTTTATGAGTGTTGAAACTTAGAAGATACTGCTGTTATACTACTAGTTACCAGCATGGTAGAAAAACGCTGGCTGATGCAACTGTATACAAGACGCAGCTCGTGTAAACTCAAAGATCACTCGATTAGAGGCTCCACAGGCTTATTAGTAAAAGTTGAAAATGGCTCAATTGCTAACAAAAATTAAAGAAACACATAATATGAAGAATAATGTTAACTGTGCTCAATGGCAGTATCATACAGTTAACAGGATAAAAAGGGCATATCAGTATTAGCCCAAATCTGATGCTGTCAAAAGATTTATGGGACAGAATAATGGATGGAAAGACAAAGAAGTACTGAAATAGAAGAAATAGTGGTTCCCTGGTACAGTGTGTCTAAGGTAACCAGAGGTGGTTAAAGGCATAAGAGTAAATCTGGTTCTGTCTGCTTGTACCAGCTCAGTTGCGCATATGAGAGAGGAGGCTAAAATAGCCACCCTTGTGTTTCAAGCAGCATCGCTGAAAAGGAAATAGGACATACAGTTGTGAGAAAGAGAGTAAAGAAAAGAGGTGGAACTGAGGTGTTAAAGTTACAAACAGCGATAGCAGTCTCCACTGCCATACTGAAGGTGTGGGCAAGGCTCCTGACTTTGGCCCCACTCACAATGCTCAGATATGAGTGAGAATGTCAGCAGGATCGCTTCATATGTACTTCTCACAGGTAAGGAGAAGTATTGCACTTTACTGACGAATAAATCCAGATTAGTAGAAGTATTGCACTTTACTGATGAATAAATCCAGAGTAGCGCCACTGAAGATCACAGTGCCAAAAATGGCACCAACTGCTGCACTCACAGTGAAAGTAAATAGACAGGAGTTTGAAATCAAACTTGGAGAATGTTTCTGAAGAGTCTTACTGTAGTTAGGTATATTGGGAATGATGCTCCAGTTGTGTTTCTTTCATCTGTGAAGCTACCTTGCTACCTTATAGTGGAATAATACGATAGGTTCACTCAATACAGCAGATCTAGTTTCACGATTATCAGAATGATCTGATAATGAGAATTATAGGTCCTCATTTCTTTTGTAAAGATGACTGTGAGTGGACAAGACCTGACTTGTTAGATGCCTTGGATGATCATAGTGAGTTCAGAAGGATAGCATTAGTTAGCATACTCAGCAGTATTGAGGTTGATGACATGAAGAAATTAGCTGAATGGCATAGTGTAAAGAAGGTGGTTGCATGTCTATTGCATGCGAATGACCTACACAACTATGTCGCTAAGAGAAAGGAATTTGAAACACTTGCTCAAACTGAAGCAGAGCCAACAAAATGCAGCTCAAATGTGCAAGAAGAAAGGACTGAGATAGTCTGGCGATAAGAGGCCTTTATTATTGCAGGCTTTGGACAATGCAGAATTACTGATGTACATTACTGATGTACATTACTGATGTACAGTACTGATGTACAGTACTGATGTACATTACTGATATACAGTACAGATGTACATTACTGATGTACAGTACAGATATACATTACTGATGTACATTACTGATGTACAGTACAGATGTACATTACTGATGTACAGTACAGATGTACAGTACAGATGTACATTACTGATGTACATTACTGATGTACAGTACTGATGTACAGTACAGATGTACAGTACAGATGTACATTACTGATGTACAGTACAGATGTACATTACTGATGTACAGTACAGATGTACATTACTGATGTACATTACTGGCCTCCAACGCGCTCATTGATCTCAAATATGTCCATGCAGCCACAGTTTCAGGTTTTGCCTGGTTAATTCGAACTGTAGAGTACTCCAAATTAGCCATATACTTTGCATTGACCAACCAATTTTTAATTAAATTTAAGTTTTTATTATACCAGTATTCCAAAATAGTTATTTTAGCTGCCGTAAAAGTACAAAAAAGTATTCGCATATAAATTATTTTAAAATTCAAGACAGTGTCATCATTTAACAAACACAAATAGATCATAGACCAGTGGATCTTACCCATGATGTCACATACATGGGTCCATAATGTTTTGACTTTGTCACATTCCCAGAAAATGTGCAATAATGTTACCATAGTAGAATTTTAGCACAAAGTACAGTTAGGACTAGAAAGCAAACCCATTCTCTATAATCTATAGGGTGTAGCATCTCATCTATGTATTATTTTCAGGTTGATCAGCTGGTAGCTCAAATTCCTGGATGTATTGTTAATATTCGACCATATTCTTCGCCAATCTGGTTCAGTGTTTTTAAGCTCCCTGTCCCAAATGTCTGTGATAGGGATTACTTTACACTGAGAGCATATAAGTGTGTTGTATACTTCAGTGACCCATCCCTAGACCACTGTCTGGTGCTGAACCATTCTGACAGTGGGTGTGTCTGTATTTGTGCATCACATTTCAAGCCACCAATGAATTTTAATCTTAATTTTAAATAAAGAAAAAATGGAAAGGCTGAGAAGATGGGAAGTAAGACGGACTTTGACCAGTATATTTTATAACCGGCTAATTCCTTAAATCCTTCAAACAAGGACAGTATGTGAGAGATTGAGCTACATTATATCAATATTATATCTATGTTAGAGAAAAAAAGCAAAGTATTATCTCCATAATGAGAAATGGCGTGTTTTTTACCATATATGATAATAGGAGAAATATATGAAGGGTGAGGACTGATGACTACCTGTTATTACAAAGGCTAGAGGGGTGTTATAAAGGGTCTGAATCCAAACTGCATAAGAACTTCCCACAAGAATGGCTATTATAGTCTATCAAAGGCCTTTTCACACAGCTGCACAGTCAACTGAGAGAGTTTTATTATATCAATGATATCAGAAAGCCTACAGACATGAGTAGCAAGCCTCCCTCTCATGAAGCCGGTTTGGTCAAAATGAATTAATTTATCAATCACTGTATCTACTAGATTGGCTAGCACTTTGGCATACATTTTTAGATCTCCACCGATGAATGAAATGGGTTGATAACTTGAACAATCAAGTGGGTCTTTTCCACTCTTCCAGAGGAGGGTAATTATAGCAGTATTTTGATTCCTATGAAATGTGTTATTTTCTATTGCAATATTGATTGACTCTAAAGCTAGCTGTACTTCAGTGTCCCATAGAGAAACGTATAATTCTGGAGTGATCTCATCATAACCAGGAGATTTATTCTTATGAAGTGATTCAGTCACTCTCTTCAGTTCCTCTAAAGTGACAGAGGCTTCTCAAGGAAATCAGAAGGATCAAATGTAGGTAATGATAATCTATTGAGAAACTCGGTGCATTTACACTGATTAAAATTGATAGAGTAAAGATCATTATAAAAAGAACAAAAACCCTCATTTTTTCCTAGAGCCTAGAGGATTTGTTATTATCGAACTCTGTTTGTCTTTAATGCCATTTATTGATGCGGTCACTTCCTTTTGTTTCAGCCTACAGGCAAGAAGCCGACTAGGACTGTCTCCATGACAGTAGTATTTTAGTTTTGTTCTGTGAAGAATAAATTCAGATTTCTGGAGGGATAAGGCAATATATTCACTCTTTAGAACAGATGAGAAGTTGCCCTATCTTCTGAGAACTGTTCTTTCTGTTCTCTCTCTCTAATATTTCTATCTCTTTGTTCAAGGTTCTCAGAAAACCTTTTATTTCTCATTTTCTTCAGGATTGATGAGAAAGATTTTCAACCCCCCCCCTTATAGCACATTCACATGTATTATAAAGTTTAATACCTTTATAAGTATTTATTGTGCTCACCATCCAATGCCTAATGTACTCTACACACTCCTCTACTAAGCTGGTGTTTCTCATCTGGCTTTGCCAAAACGTGTACAGTATATCACAAAAGTGAGTACACCCCTCACATTTTTCTAAATATTTTATTATATCTTTTCATGGTACAACACTAAAGATATGACACTTTACATACAATGTAAAGTATTAAGTGGACAACTTGTATAACAGTGTAAATTTGCTGTGCCCTTAAAATACAGCCATTAATGTCTAAACCACTGGCAATGAAAGTGAGTGCCAGAAAATGGCCAGATTGTGCCCAAAGTGTCAATATTTTGAGTGGTCACCATTATTTTCACGCACTGCCTTAAATCTCTTGGGTATGGAGTTCACTAGAGCTTCACATGCTGCTACTGGAATCCTCTTCCACTCCTCCACGATGACGTCACGGAGCTGGTGGGTGTTAGAGACCTCCACCTTCCATTTGAGGATGCCCCACACATGCTCAATAGGGTTTAGGTTTGGAGACATGCTTGGCCAGTCCAGCACGTTTACCCTCAGTTTCTTTAGCAAGGCAGTGGTTGTCTTGGAGGTGTGTTTGGGGTTGTTATCATGTTGGAATACTGCCCTGTGATCCAGTTTCCTAATCCTAACCCTAACCCTAACCTTAGTTGGCAGCACTCATACGTCTATTTTCAAAAACCAACCTCTGGATATGATGCTGAGCACGTGCACTCAACTTCTTTGGTCGATCTTTGTGAGCCTGAGTGGAACCTGTCCTGTTAAGCCACTGTATGGTCTTGGCCACTGTGCTGCAGCTCAGGTTCAGGATGTTGGCAGTCTTTTTATATCCTAAGCCATCTTTATGTAGAGCAACAATTCTTTTTTTCAGGTCCTCAGAGAGTTCGATGCCATGGGGTGCCATGTTGAACCAGTATGAGAGTGTGAGGGATTACACTAAATTTAACACACCTGCTCCCCCTTCACACCTGAGACCTAATAACACGACTCACATGACACTGCGGAGGGAAAATGGCTAACTGGGCACAATTTGTCCATTTTCACTTAGGGGTTTTACTCACTTTCGTTGTCAGTGGTTTAGACATTAATGGCTGTGTGCTGAGTTATTTTGAGGTCACAGCAAATGTACACTCTTATACAAGCTGTACACTGACTACTTTATACTACTTTATTGCATCAAAGTGTTATATCTTCAGTGTTGTCCCATGAAAAATATTTACAAAAATTTGAGGGATGTACTCATTTTTGTGAGATACTGTAGCTGCGTATCATCAGCATAACAGTGGAAGCTGATACCATCTTTATGAATAATTTCACCCAGATGTAGCATATACAAAGAACAAAGCAGTGGCCCTAAAACAGGACCTTGAGGAACATCAAACTTTACCTTAGCTGCACAGAAGATTAACCATTTACATCAATAAACTGATAACAATCTGTCAAGTAAGACCTAAACCAGGAAAGAACTGTTCCCTTAATTCCTACAACATTTTCTAGTCTCTGGAGGAGAATGGTATGATCAACAGTGTCAAAAACTGTGCTTAGGTCAAGTAACACAAGCAAAGACACACAGCCCTGATCAGAGGTCAGTAGTAGGTTATTTACCACTTTAAACAGGGCTGTCTGGTGCTGAGAGAAGAACTGATCATTTTTAAAAGAGGTTCAATTACTACTGGTAATACCTGTTTGAAAAATGGTGTAGGTAAGGGATCTAGTAAACACACTCATGATTTGGATGAGGAATTAAATAAAATTAGCTCGGTCTGAATTTAAAGGAGTAAAACCTAATTGCTCAACTGATAAAGGCTAAACTGACATTGACATGATTGGCTATCACATCGTCAACTCTATTGTTGAAAAAATTCACGATGTCACCACTACTACATGTTGATGGTGTGCATGCTTCTGTGGTAATTCTATTCCTAGTTAATTTTGCTACAGTATTAAAGAAAAATGTCTTTTTATTGTCTTCTGTTAGGGTGGAGAGATCATTTGCTCTAGCAGGAGACTCTCCTTCCAGGCTAACTAGTGCCATTTACATGATGTTTCTAAGCAATCAGTTATATATTTTATATATTTAACCCAAGTGTTAGTGTGTGGCGACCATTATGAGTAGGTCCTATTACATTCTGAATGAACCAAATCTAGAATGGACACCATTGCTGTTCTCAGAGGGTCTTCAAGATTATCAAAATAAATATTAAAGTCTCCAACAGTTATTACTTTGTTTACAAAAATGAAAGGTTTGAGATTAAATCTGCAAATTTTTCAGAGAAATTAAGAGCATGGGTCTGTAGGTCTGTAAATAATAATTATTTACACACACCCCCATACGGACACACCCACACACAAACGAGACAGGGGAGGCGGCCAGGCCGGCCACCGTGACAAAAACATGATGATCATAATTAGAGAACAGCAATGACAGTAGCACAGAAAGATTACAACTAAATTTACTGAATGTTACAGCAGTCAGTAATCAGTAGGAAGTGTACAGGCCTTTGCTTTGAATGACTTCAGCACATCGGCCACAGGACATCACAGGTCTCTCACAACGCTCTGGTGTGATTTTGGTCCACTCTTCTTCCAGTCTCTTCCACAGTTCTGTGACTGTTGTGGGTTTCTTGGCCATAACTTTGAAACCAAGGATTTTCCAGAGGTTTTCTATTGGGTTTAGATCAGGACTCTGGGCTGGCCTATTCATTGTTTCAGTGTTATAATTTTCAAGGAACTTCTTTACCCTTTTTGCTGTGTGACAGGGGGCATTGTCCTGCACGAAAATTGCTGGCTGACTGAGTGATGAACGCAAGGAAAGAACCATGTGTTGTTGAAGAAGGTTCTGATACACACTTTTATTCACTCTTCCATGTAGTTGTATGAGAGGTCCAACTCCTGCTGCCAAAAACATTCCCCAAACGTTGACAATTTCTCCTCCACCTTTCATTGACTTCTTTACACACTTTGGGTTCAGTCTTTCCCCAGTTTGTCAACAAACATAATGTTTCCCATCAGACTCAAATAAATTATACTTTCTTTCATCACTAAAATGAACTCTGGACCACTTCTCTGCCCACACAACATACTCCTCAGCAAAGGTGAGTCTAGCTTTTTGATTCTTTCTGCTAATGAGAGGTTCGGTCACTGCAGAGTGGGCTTTCAGTCCAAATACTCTTAAACGTTGAGACATTGTATGATGAGACAGATCTTTACTCTGTTCAGTGCTGAACTGGCGAGCGATTCCAGCTGCAGCGTTGAACTGATTACCCATGGAGATTCTCCGTGTTATCCTGCCCTCTCTTGCATTTCTCTTTCGTAGGTGACCAGCCTTCTTGGGGGACTTGGATGAATTTGTGATGTAAAGATGCAATATTCTAGAAATCACAGACTTAGAACAACCAACTTCTCTTGCTATGGCTGATAGGGTCACCCCATTGGCCTTCATCTGGACAACCTGCTGCCAGAGGGTTTCAGTCACTTTGGAATGGCTCACCATTTT
>JAOXYF010000027.1:6142752-6155229 GCA_028565775.1 Sternarchorhynchus goeldii | reverse complement strand
CCAGGTGCCAGATTAACACCAATAACTTGCAGGTATCTGAAAGTGTTCTCTAATTTTGATCAGTGTTCTTTTTCAATGATATCATTTAAGTTTTTTATGCTGTGTTTAGAATATATACAATTTATGAAATAGGTTAAAATACTGCTATTTCACTTCTATTAGGATAATTTCACATAGGACTACACAATGACCTTGACATTTAGGAAATTGTGTGTTGTTCTCTAATTTTGATCTGCAGTGTATGTTATGGTAGTATAAAGAACCTCAAATGTGATCAAGTTATGCTGAGGTTTTTGTCTGACGCTCAGATTATCATTATAAATTACTGCGACGCCTCCTCCTCTACCAGTTAGATGAGGTTGATGAATATAATTGTATCCAGGTGGACTAGCCTTATTTAATGCTATGTGCTCATTTGTTTTCGTCCAAATTCCTGTTAAACACAGTACATTAAACTCTTGATCAGTAATAGTTTTATTGACAGTAAGATCTTTAGATACATAAGATCTAATATTTAACAGTCTTAACTTTATCTGAAAATTGCTGGCTGTGGAATACTACTGATCCAGTTTTAAATTAATTAGGTTATTAGAGCAAATTTTATGATGACTCAAAGCAGCTGGCAGACAGTCGGTTTAGCCTGTTAGCTCTCTGACCTAGGCTCTAGATTGGCAGAGATTAACTTGGTTACCCTAAGACTATGAACTATGTTACAAGAAATGAGAGCAGCACCTTCCCGAGTGGGTGGATGCTGTCCCGTCCTAGCAGACCAGCCTTGCCCTCAAAGTTACTCCAATTATCTGTGAAGCCCACATTGTTTTCAGTGCACCACTTAGACATCCAGAAGTTCAGTGATCAGTGCATATTACTGCATCAGACATCACCTTTGCTAATTTACACACTTCTACTATGTTACTTTTAGGAACCTAAGATGTAATTAATTAAAATAAGGTAATTAAGATAAACTATAACCAGACCTCTTTCAGGTTTCTCAGCTGGTGCTTCACTGATGAGAGAGGAGTGGTGCTCCAATGGGTGAGCCTTTGTGTGAGCTCTCTAATGTCTGGATGCGCACCTCTAAACCTTCAATCTTCTCTGTCAGAGCACTAATTAATCTACACTTATCACAAATAACTAAACATTCTGCACTCCACACACTGAATGACCTGAATGTTTTCCATAATGGTAGAAGGAATGTACCTTAAATGAAGGTTTATCAAGGTTAATATAATTAGATCCGGTGTGGATGGCCTCCGCTTACATGTTAGACGGGTGAAAAAAAAACCATTGTCCAAATCCAAACTCAAGTATATTTAAGTTGTTATTTGGATGCTTCGTTGAGACATATGCTTCTGCATGGGTGATTGTTTTTTTTTTGGCTGTTTGGGGCATAATGTATATCCCAAGGATCGAATGAAGCAGATTTTTAGATCCGGTTTTAATGAAATAGTCTCAAATGTAAATTTCAGGAGTTACCAATTTCAAAGCTGTATTTAGTTATATTGAATAAATCATTTGACAGCAATACAACACTAGAACGCTTAAACAGTGGAGTTCGAGGCCAAATGCCCAGCTGTGCTAGACAAAGATCCTCACCTTGCCAAACTTACAACATGTCCATCTTTAAATGGGTCATGGTAGAAGGAATAATTACAAAGGTCAAACAAAAATACTGGATCAAAAAAAGTTTGACCAGAGCCACTTGCACAATTATATCATGATTGATCACATTTAGGAAATTACATGCAAAGCCTGCAGATCAAAAGATGGCAGATTTACTGCATAGTGCTGGACAAACCTCCTTTTATGTATGTCAGCATAAACTATTTTGGACCCTTTCATGTCAAAAGGGTATGCAGTATGGTCAAGTGTTAAGAAGTTGCAGTTCAGGAAGTTAACATTAAGGTGGCCTACTCTTTAGATACCTCATCATGCACAAATGCTATACATTCATTTATTTACAGGAGAGGGCAAGTACCTAGTGATTGTTCAGACAATGGCACCAATTTTGTTGGTACAGAAAGAGAGCTGGGAAGGGCCATACAGGAGCTGGATCACTCAAAAAAAAAGTGATGTCCTAATGCCGTAAGGAATAACATGGATTTTTAATACTCCAAGCAATCATCTCATTAAGGTGGATTATGGGAACTCTGTACAGGTGCTAGATGATGAAGGTCTTCATTATCAACTGTGCGAAATTGTAGACATCACCAGTGATCATTAACGACTGACTCAGATTATTACAGTGATCTATCGGTACTGACCCTGAATCATCATCTTTTATTGAATGAACAACCACTTCTGCCACTTGGTGTATTCATCCCATAAGCTCACAGAAAATGGAGGTAAATACAGATGGACAAGAGAGTAGTTGTCATTGCTACAGGAGTGACAGAAATTGCTTCTTTCAAGAGGAATTTCATTTCTGGAGACATTGTTCTCATTGTGGACAGTTGTACTCCAAGAAATGATTGATTGGATTAATCAAGACTTTTCCAGATTCAGGAGGAATTGTGAGACAAGGGCAAACCAAGTCCAGTGTGCTAGGCAGACCTATTAACAAGCTTTGTCTTTTACAGTAAGCAGCTTGAGTTAAGAGCATTCTTTAGAAAGGAGCTGAACATAGGACTTTAAAAGATCCATTTGTGCTAGAACCAAGGAATAGTAGGTTCTTCAGTGACCTACTATTAGTAATCTATGTGCTTTGCCATCTTGTTACTACTGTTTACTCCCAATAAAAATTGGTGCAAACATGGGCCAGTTCTCTTGATAGCACCATGGTTCTCAGAAGCACGAACAACGACAGTGTGCAACCTGGAACAATTCCGATTTCATGTTGGTGGAAAATGGATATCTGTGTGTTTGTGATCGTTAAGGGTTCTGCATGTACATTTAAGGGTTGGAAGATAAAAACATTTTGATGACATACGAACATCATATACAATGGACAGGAGTTGCAATTGCTACAGGAGTCAATATATCAACACATGATATAATGTATGTGACCCCTATTTGATAAAGTTGTTATGGTCCGATCTGTATGTAAGGATACATATTGTCCAAATTGCATGTCAGGAAGGAACTTAAGAGCACGCAGCAACACAGATTTTTGAATGTGTCTATTGATATTTCCAGAAGATTTTGATAATAGGCTCAATAAATGTAAAGGCATGTATGCTGTGTAACATACCCCTTCTCTCTTACAGTTTAGCATCCTGGAGTAAGATAAGCAGAAAAGAATTAAAGTCACTTATACCAATGATGAAAGAGTTGATATAACATACAAAAAAGGTGTTCTCTGAACAAAACAGCTAAAAAGAAAATTGCATGAATGGTAGGTAGATGATGCGGTAAGGGGGAGATAAGAGGGTGCAGCACTATAGCAGCTCTCGTGGTTACACTATAGCAGCTCTCGTGGTTACACTATTGAAGCTGATGACAGAGCTGTAAGTCCCACATTGCTCTAATGATATGCTATATTGGCCTTACTGACGTTCAGGTACCAGTAATTACTCTGTGCTGCTCAACATCTGTGCCTGCTGGGTTGGAGAGAGGCATGTGTACGTAATGTAGAGTGACACAGATCACAGGTGGGTTAATTGTGTTTGTGCGAACCAGTGCTGGGCTTTTCTTGAGTACTTGTGGATTTGTGGATGGTTGCCATGGTCTTTATAAATATATAATTATTGTATGTGAAGTACAACAAGGAAATTACAAGCAAACACAATCACAGAGGAGTCCCAACGGCAGCCGAGGCAGGCAGTGCCTCGTGCCTCACAGCTTCTGTTAGTTATTACAGCTTTGCCCCCCTCGGTGAGGCTCCCTTTCCCCATTAAAGGGAGATAAGTGCTTGGTTTTCCTGTCACTTCTTTTTTTTCTCATAACCTTGTAAATATCCAGTGGCAGAAACCCCGAAAGCATGCTGATGGAAACTGTGATGGTACACATGGTGTGCATGTGTGTGTGTATGTGTGTGTGTGTGTCTGGGTGCGTGTGAGTGAAGTGGGGAAGCCATCGTCTGCTGTAACCAGAGAGGCTGCAAAAAAAAGGCAAGGGCTTTTCCTCTAGGCTCTCCTACACACCCTATGATTAACGTACCTTTGGCTTCCAGAGCTATTTTGTGATATAATTTCAACAGACTCTCATGGTGGTATGTCTTGGGGACTGTGAAAGTGTTCCTGCAGAAATCTTGGCATCCTTCTCCATCTTCCTCCATCCATCTCCATCTCTAGAACCTTCTCTTTCACTGTACTTCTGCTTACTTGACTCACTTGTGCCATTGCTATCCTGGCTTGTCTCTGTTGTCTGGTTTCATCCTATTCAGCATCTCGTGTGTGGCTAATGTCATGTACAGACTAATTCCATGAATGTGGGATCAGGCCTTATTGACCAAAACAAAATGTTTAGAAGCTTACAGTGGTGGCCCATTGAACCACTATGCAAATGTGAGAAAAGTTCTTTTGTAATTGTGAAAATATAGAGGCTTCATTCAGCTACTGAGTGACACTGAATGCTGCTGTATCAAAACAGTGGCACACCACCAGTTACTAACACATTGCTTTGTTTCTTAATTTTGTATGGAAGATGCTGAGAGGAGTCTTGCACTTTTCTTTAATTCAATAATGTCTGATAAGAATGTTGGAAGATAAGGCTTTGTATTTGTGTATAATATCTGATAAGGATGCTGGGAGATAGGGTTTTGTATGTGTGTATAATATCTGATAAGGATGCTGGGAGATAGGGTTTTGTATGTGTGTATAGTGTCTGATAAGGATGCTGGGAGATAGGGTTTTGTATGTGTGTATAGTGTCTGATAAGGATGCTGGGAGAAAGAGTTTTGTATGTGTGTATAATGTCTGATAACGATGCTGGGAGATAGGGTTTTGTATGTGTGTATAGTGTCTGATGAGGATGCTGGGAGAAAGAGTTTTGTATGTGTGTATAATGTCTGATAAGGATGCTGGGAGAAAGGGCTTTATATGTGTGTATAGTGTCTGATAAGGATGCTGGGAAATAGAGTTTTGTATGTGTGTATAATGGAAAATTCTAATAACAAACAAAAGAAGCTGAAAGCTCCCTGAGCTGGGTGAAAAGCACAACATTCTTATCTTACTCTTTGCAAGGTGATATACTTCATTTACTTGGCTGCCATCATTTTGAGGAAAAGCAAAACTAAACTTAAAACCAGATGTGTTCAGAATCAGAATTACCTTTATTCGCTGTGCTTATTCTGCACAGATTGGATTTTTCTTGGAACATAGACCATTCTAGATATCACAAACCCAAACAGAAAACTCAGATTGAAACCAAACAGATGCAGGACATACAGCTCTGAAAAACAAAGCCTTCAAAAATCAGCAGAACGTTTACACCTTTGATGTAAAATACAAAACTTTGTGTGGCCTAAGCCTTGTGTATAGTACTATAGGTGTGAAAAAATATAAACCGAAGCTTGTGTTTCTGGAAGGACTCCATGAGACAGCATCTCATGGGTTTCTGGATGAACTGCATGAGACAGCATCTTCATCATGGGTTTATGGATGGACTGCACAAGACAGCATCTTCATCATGGGTTTCTGGATGGACTGCACGAGACAGCATCTTCATCATGGGTTTCTCCCTCTAAGCTCTATTTTTTACATACAGTATTGTATGTTACAAAACACCAAACTGAAGTGAAAGTGAAGTGAAACTGAAGTGAAACTGTCTCCCTTTCCCAATCCCATTCTCTAGAACTTCATTACTAGAAAATCATTGCTTTTAACAACTAGCGTTTATTTGATTAAAGGCTGTCTACACCTTGATTTTTAACATCTAGTGTTTACTTGATTAAAAAAGCTGTCTACACCTTAAACCTTAACCCTAACCCCAGCACAAGCTTCTCCAAGCACTGATGGTGTCAATACCTTGTGTTGGTCCCCTAGACACAATCCTTCATCTAGAGCTCAAAAAGTCACCCAAAACAGATCTGTCAAAAGCTGGCATCACAGTGCTGCCTGGGTTGTGTGTGCTGCCATCCCAGTGCTGCCTGGGTGGTGCGTGCTGCCATCACAGTGCTGCCTGGGAATGTGTGTTGCCATTGCAGTGCTGCCTGGGTGGTGTGTGTTCTTGCTGAGTAGGTCACCAGCCAGAGTTGCATGTGGTAACATCAAGAATGACAAATGTTCCACACGTTCTCTAGACAGCACAACAAAGCTTCTTTCAATGTAGAAAAACAATCTTAGCCTAGCACATTGCTAGATCCAGAAAAAAACCTTACACAGTTTATATTGTTTTGAGACAAATCCGTAATCTCCCTTATGGCTTCACTGCTGATGCCGATTCAACATGTACAATCAGCCAAAGTAGCACTGACAAGGACCAGCTGGAGCCAACGGTCTGGAACACACCGCACTCCACAGGGGCGACGGTCACCGACGCCTTTCAATGGTGTGGCGCTATCCGGCATCCACTAATCAGGTCAATGTATTACAGGCACTTTTGGGAAGTTTTTTCATTTGATCTCCTTCCCCCAGTTCTACACGAAAAAGTCCATTGAAGCGAGCCAGAACTGTTTTCTCATCTGAACACTCTTTGTTGCCCTGTTTTGGTGAACAGGAACAATAGGTTTATCTTTCATGCTCTGAAGGAGGGCATCTTGTATCAGCTGTTGTTTCTGCATAGCTGTGGTTATGTTACCTCATGTGCTTTTTTTTCTCTCACAAGGGGAACCAGAAAGCAGAGCCAGAGGGCTCAGAGCAGGCGGACGTGAGAGGGTGGCTGTGCCTGCCAGACAAGCGGAAATTGAGAACGGGAGTGATGGACAGATAGGGGACAGCAAGGCAGGGCCAGATTCTGGAGGGCTGCAGGCTGTGCTCTGTGCATGGGTTGGGCTCATTAGCAGGGGGAAAAGTGAGCAGTCAGCACATGGAGGCATCCAGCAGTGTGCAGGCTTTTACTCCACCTCCCACAACTCACCAGGAGGCATGAAATGACCCATATATCCCATGCACTCACAGAAAGGGGCTCCCCCTCCCTGAGGCAAAGCCCACAACATACTTTTCTTACTACAGAGAACAGGATGGAAAACTTCTGAATTCTTTTTTTTAATCTTTCTTTATTCATATTGGCGTCAGCTCCATATACTTAAATGGAATTCATTATATAGAACAGTGGCACATAATCTATACAGTAGTCTAGAACACGTCTGTGGAGTCCATACCTCTGGAAAATTGTCACCAGCATGTAAATCATAAAGGTTTACAACTTCTGTGTCAGATGACACAGTGGTAAAGGGGTGCATTTAAAAATAAAAAACAAATAAATCTTTGGAAAAATAAATAAATAAATAAATAAATAAATAAACATAAATCTTTGGAAATACTTTGGATTCATGCAAATGCTAAATGCATATCAACACTGATGTCCTCTCCATGGTCTATTGTGTTCCTGGCTTACATTGCCAGGTATGGTGATGAATGGGTAATATGAAGTCTTTCAGACTAAATTACAGGCCTTTAAATGTTGAAAAATGCCTCTGCAGGGAACAGACCACCCTTGATAAACCACAGTTTCCATTAAAGTTTCAACACATTAATGTGAATTCATGTTTATGCTGTAATCAAATAAACTGAAGACAGCGTCTACTCTCTTGATTTTCTTCTTCTTTTTCCAGTTCAGTCCAGTTTTGCAGTCGTTACACATATACATTGGTGCAAGGTATAATGAAGAGGTTATCTCTAACATCAAAAGGCCCAAACAACACTTAAAACAGGAGCCTTAATACTGATGTTTATGGCAGTATCCTCACCTCATATACACTCATCTCTTTTTCAACACAAGCGCGTTCCTTCACAGCCTCACATTTGAGTAGGTGGATGGCTAGGAACACTGCAGACCACAACGGCACAGCTGTATTCACAAGCACAGCAGTGATGATCAGCAGTGCTGACCTTTCCAGCACCACTGTGTGCTCTTCTGTATGTTCCAGACCCCTGTCCTATGAGAATGAATCACAGCACGATTCAGCAGGAACACAGCATCAGTCAACTATGTCAGCCACTGTCTTTATCAGAAATGCTTTAAAACATATTAAGATCATCACAGCTCGACTTCAAAGGACTGCAGTATGTCCATGATATAATGCATACCTCTTGCTCTCACTTCAAACACTAGCGTCTGTGATGAATTTATACGGCCATAAAAAAGGATTCTGGGCCGAGCACAAACTGTTTGACATCTGGGCTCAATCTATAGCATGGCATTGACAGTGTGGGGCCTTTGTTCTCTGGGAGGGCAGAGGGGCTACCAGGTAGGGGTCTTGGGTAGGGGTCTCAGGTAGTAGGATGGCACACTGAATCACTGCTGGAGCCCATCAGCTAATTGGCCATGGCTAAACAAGGACTCTATGGTCTAGTTAATGGAGCTTTCAGAAACCTTTTAAAATTAAGGTGCCTGAACTTTTCATTACAGCAACACACATTTTTAGGCCTAATGTTACCCTAAGAAAACTACAAATATGTTTCAGTTGTTTAATAAGTTTTCTAGTTTTAGGAGGAATGATGATCATTTCTGATTCCTTTTATTTACATTTTTTAATTCTTTGGATGTCTGTTTTCCTTTTTTAGTTGTAGTTTGTCTTATATGTTATTATAATAACCCTGATCAGGACACATTTTATATATGTATCCTGGGTTATATATAATAACCCTGACCAGGACACATTTTATATATGTTATTATAATAACCCTGATCAGGACACATTTTATATATGTATCCTGGGTTATATATAATAACCCTGACCAGGACACATTTTATATATGTTATTATAATAACCCTGATCAGGACACATCTTTTAGCAGTTCATCTTTCTGCTATAACACCATTTGCCATGTATACCCAAAAAACAGTGTCTTCTCTGCCTCATAGAAGGCTATGTTCTACTTTTTGGAAAGAAGCTAAGTTGTTCTCTGAAGTTTCTGCATTGTTCTCCTCCTCCACTGACTACTCAGCTGTATGCTTTAGCCATGGTTACATTTTGCAGAGTAGATAGACTTTGCTGATGAATTGGGATAGCGTTGACATTTAGATGCAGGTGTCAGAGCTCCAGGGGTGTGAGCCCAGATGCATACATGAATACATGAGCAGTAGCGGGATAAAAAGAATCCCTTTAGCTGTTCAGTGTAGGTATATAACAACTTACATTTATTCAGTATTGAAAGCCATTATTCTAATCTAAGAAAATCTAATTTAATCTAAGTATCAAGGCTATTGTCTGAATGTTTTGCTGTTTAAATAATCAAAAGGGGAAAATAAATACATTTTTAAATGATTTTATTTATATCTATAGAAAACAGGACACTATTTTGAGTGAGCCAGCATTGTACACATTTGAGAGAAAACAAGTGAATCAAAATCGGTTTGAAGGAAGTTTATTCAACTGGAGAAACACCTTGGATAGGCAGCGGAAGGTCTTCAGGATTAAACATCCAATTAGCTTGATTTACTACCACTAGATAAAGCTGTTTTATATAGTGAAATATATGTTGAAGCAAACAGTCTATTATAATGTGTACAAAATGGTTGTATAGAAGTTGCATTTAATCTGAATGGACTAATAAAAACTTGTTTTTATGATTCCATTGTATTATTCTTTGTTTTTTTGTTTTTTTTGGATAGGCCATTGATCTTTATTGTGTCATGTGACTTTGTGATGTCATCTTAGGCCTCAGACTGCGATGATGAGAGGCTTATAGTAATTAATGTAGAGTACCCACAATTAACCTGCTCATGGTTTGAAGTTGAATGGCAAGCAAAGACATGGGTTACTGTAAGGTGTAGACAGAGCACCTGATGAGCCTTTTCAAAGTACATATTGGATTACCAAACACAGTACCACTTGAATTACCAAACATAGCCTAAAATGAAACCCTGTGTCTATACCTGCACATGTCCAGGCCTGAGTACGCTTTCTAAGTGATGGATAGTGTGTAAAACGTTTGTCTTTTGTGTCTTTTCCAGTCTGATGGCCTGGGGTCTATGCTTGGGTTAATATATTTGGTTTTGTCTGACAGTTAGTTCAGTCTTGTTCAAAGTCGCAGAGCCTGCGCTGTGAATATTAATCATACTGTGTTTTTGTTTTTCAGCTCAAGTGACCTTTTATGAACACAGGTCCTATCTTGTCAGCCAATCAGAGAAAATGCCAAATCTTGCATGTAAAGATCGCACATGTTATCAGCTATTATTTATGTACCTCATTAATTCTAACAGTTAATAAACATGAGTTATGGAGACCAGTTGTCATATACCATTGGCTTGCATTTCTTTAACAAATTGTTTATTTAATTTGTGCAAATAATCTTGAGAGGTTCTTGACTGACAAATGTATAAAAGGTAGGATCTAAAGGATATGTCATTTTTATTAAAACAGGTCAATCAGAACAAGGATTCGTTTAACCACCTGTACTTTTATGTATAAATTAAAATGTATGTGATTAAAAAAAAAACGTCACTCTGTTCGAAGATGTGTACAATACAAACACCTCTCTTTTGAAAATGTTCTTGTCTATATAGTCCATGACTTGAAACAATTTATATACTCCACTGGCAGACTCTGGGTGTGGAAATAAATAAATTGTAGTCATTTAAAAGGTTAACAAGGAAAGTAATTGAAAGGTTTTGGTTTGTGTGTTTATTGTAAAACTATCAAATTTTCTGTGCTGCTTGGGCTTGCACAGTTCCAACCCCTCAACTTGACTCCCACTCTGAGGCCTCAAAGACACCCCTGTATCTACCCTCAACTGTTATCAGAAGTATCAGCAGCTGTTGTGCACCCACTATACCCTCTCGCTCTTCTTATCTAGGAACGAATGGCCACAGTTGTAAAGAAAAAACCTCACGCCAGACATTCTCTGTGTGAGTCATGTTGTGGGGATCTACTGTACCACACGAGATAATGTTTCTTTTCCCACTGCACAGTGGAGAAAGTCAGGGAGTCAGCATAACATGGCTGTCTGGAGATAAGGCAGGAGAGAGAGTAAGAGAAGGAAATTGAGAAGGATGTCATAAATAGATGAAGCCAGTATCACTGGGCTTGTGGTAAACAAGCTCCTCTTCTCATTTTGCAGCACTGTGTCTGATTTCTAGCATTTATGCATTCAGGTTTTATAGAAAAAGAACAATATACGGTCTCTGTATTGCATCTGAATTTTGATTGGCTAAATGCATAACTTATCAGTTTATCACTATCGTGTCTGGGCTTGACACTGGCTGATATAATCATGTCTGCAGCACTAAAACATACTCCAAAAGGACCACTGTAAGACAAATAGTTTTTGTTTGAATGTGTGGAAAGTTTCTGGCTGATTTAAATCACTAAAAATTGGAGGGACGACAAAAGTAATCACCACAAAACAAGCCATTCCTGAAGTACGTCACCATTAGTGGGTTCTTTTAGAATATAATTGTTTCCAGACAGCAAGTGGTTTAAGACACTGTTTCCAGACACCAAGGGTATCTTTGTGGGCATGCATGACTTAACACATGATCAGACATTCTGATGAATTAAGTTAATTACTATATATGCATAAATACATGACTTTATTTCAAAGTATTCAACATGTTTGATTAAGCTTACCTTCCGACTGAATATAGCTACACACAGAAGTAGGACTATCAATTTAAATGATTTAAAACTAAATTCAGTACTGTTTTCAGTGCATCAAACCAGAAATTCCACTAATGTCCATGCTAAAACACCCACTTTGTTACCATGGTCAGTAAAGAGGTCCTTGATCTTACATTCCAATAAACATTCTCAAGCCCTTCTGTTTGTCATGTTACACTTAACTTGGGGAGATACAAAGTGCAGTGACTCACATATTCCATCTTAGTCGCCAGCAAAGTAAAAAGCAAGTGAAAAGAAGTGACATTATAGCTGAATGAGTGAAATGCATTTGTGAAAAGCAGAACTATAAAAGCTGCATGTGGGTGTTCACATCCTCTATGGATTTGTGAGATTATGTAGGATGCATGTGCAGATATTCTTTATTAGAAAGTTTTCAGGAGTGATTACCAGAACCAGCCAAAAACAGACTGGTGGTGTAATGAGAGGCACATCGATAATCATTAAACAGACGCAGGCAGGCAAAAGTAACACATGGAAGTCCTCAAACCAGAGTTCCAAGGAAACAACTAAAGCTACATCCTGCTAGTGCAAAATGACAAGGCTTCACAAACTACTAGGCAGGGACTGTGTGTGTGTTAACAGACCCAAGAAGAATAGATGATGATACTCAACTCTGTGACATAAGGAACTGGTGTGGATACTCAACTCTGTGACATAAGGAACTGGTGTGGATACTCAACTCTGTGACATAAGGAACTGGCGTGGATACTCAACTCTGTGACATAAGGAACTGGCGTGGATACTCAACTCTGTGACATAAGGAACTGGTGTGGATACTCAACTCTGTGACATAAGGAACTGGTGTGGATACT
>JAOXYF010000027.1:6128651-6142652 GCA_028565775.1 Sternarchorhynchus goeldii | reverse complement strand
GTGGATACTCAACTCTGTGACATAAGGAACTGGTGTGGATACTCAACTCTGTGACATAAGGAACTGGTGTGGATACTCCTAGGGTAGAGACTCTGTGAAGGGTAGAGAGGGTAGAGACTCTGTGCAAATGTATTTTTAGACCAGACAGTTGTGATATTTGAAGTAAGTCATAGGTGGGATGGAGGTGATGATGAACGCATGGTAGTTGGGGCAGCAGTTTTAGTGCAATAAGAGTTTTTGAAATTTCTAATAGTCTGACATTTTTATTTTACATGTTTGGCCATATCAATGGGGGTTAATTAAGGCTTTGAGTAAGCAGTTTGTTTAACACACATTAATTAAATTATAGTCTTTCTGATTGTTACAAGTCCATCTTCTCTTTAGACTCAAAGTAATTAGGTTTGAACCTATTCCTTGAAAGTATTCTTTATATCCTGTCAATTATTTAAAAGTAAATTAGAAATTAGATAATTTGAAATTAGACTTATGGCAGATAAAAAAAAATCAGGGATAGTTCAGGGATAGTTCAGAATAAAAACATCTGCTAACAACTGAATTTTTCTCTTTCTTCTCATGAAGGTTTTCACTCTTTCATGCATTTTTTCCATTTTAACCTCTGGCTCCATTCTTTCTACATTCCAAACTTTTCCATAGTTTTTTTTTTTTTGTAAAACATAAGTCACACTAGTTAGAATGATAAATCTTTGCTTTATGACATTGTGATTCATGCTGTTCACTTTGTAACAAACACAATTATCAGTTCAAACCAACTCATCACCTACTCCTTTTTTAATAGTGGCACTTACATGCATAGGCTCTGGCCATATCTTCAGTGTGGTAAGATTATCTATGCTGGCACATGTGTGCGTGGGCTGTTATGTAAGTGCACTGGTTAATGTAAATACCAAGGCAGAGGTTCTGAGGAACAGCTGGAGGAGCATGTGGGGCCCCAGGAACTCTGGTGACATAACACTTTCATGGCTCACCTGCAGTATGCGAAGAATTTCTCTTTCTGAATGCTTTAACATAACCTGGCATTGTCTAGAAAAAGACAAGTGCTTAAGCAGTGCTCAGCCAGATACAAGGCTGGTGGAAAAAATGTGTTATGTCCAACTTCCTTGTCTTCTCCTGGAAAATAATGATCCTGTTAATATTCCTAGCTGGGATAAAGTTATCCCGAGATAAACATTAATTTTTTTAAAACAGTCAGGCTAATCTGCATGTAGCATCTGTGTGTTGACTTTGGGGTGGTTGGGAATAAGGCTCTACACATTCAGTTGCATATTCAACATACTTTCTTTGGGAGTCCTTTAATAGCCCCTCTTTTAAAATGTAGTACGTTTGGTATGGTCTTCTTTTAAAAGGTAAAATGTTTGGTCTGGTTTTCTTTTAAAATTTATAGTGTGTAAAATCTATAGAAATGTACATTTACCTTTTAAGTCCTGATTTTGAGCCTTTGAGTTCATAAATGGCCATATGTGTATATTTTACTACATATCCAGACAGAATATTTAGGATTATATGGGATGGGTATATCATATAGAGTATGAATACAGAGTTGGCCTTCTGTAGGCTGTAGAAAGACCCTTCTCTGAACTGGATGTCATTTGATGTGCAGTTTGAGCTGGCAACTAATACCCAGCTCAACTAATACACAGGTTAAATTAATACCCAGCTCAAATTAATACTCAGCTCAAATTAATACCCAGCTCAAATTTTCTGTTGAGCTCTGACTGAAGAGTTGGATGATCAGATGGATCCAGGCCATCAAATATAATAATTCACAACTTCATAAACAGTGCTCTTGTACCAAATATAGTTGTGTTGGACATTTATAACAGTTTAGTGAACTTACAAATGTTTGCTGAATCCAATGTATCAAAACTGTATGAACAACTAGGATAAAAGTATGAATGTGTTCTTAGATGAATACCAATAATCATCACTCACATTACAACAAGAATACATTTAGTAATACACTTACTTTGATGTGTAAGAATTATAGAATGGTACAAACCTATAAGATAATTGGATGAACTATCCTGCACTATCCTTACTATAGCTGTACTGAAAGCCTTAAGTCCTACCCACATACTTCCTCAAATGTTGGCAATAACCTGTTGTAAATCTCCTTTGGAAAGGAGAAATTAAATCCAGAGAGAACAAAACTAGACAATTGTTGTTTTTCAGAACCTCACCTAGTCTCATTGTTTTGAGTGAATTAAGAAATTTGACTGCACACACAATTTGATCAGATATTGTCATGATGAAATACAATACCCAGCCTCTTACAAAATAGAAACCTCTGACATTTAGAATGCTGATAAATAGGGCAGCTCTTCCCTTTTTTTTAAACATGTGGTTTTCAGTGTCAAGCACATTCACAACTGTACACATTACCTAACCACTGACAATTAGTCATTACATAAACAGAATTGTAGTTTTTGTTGCCCTGTAATAAAGTTGTTTTCTGTGAGCATATTTAACAAGTTGACTGAAATGAAGCAAAAACTGACAAACAGAGCAGATGTGACAGTGACCACTGGTCCATCTTAACTGGAATTAGGAAGAGATCCCAGTCCTTCCATAGATGAGACAGTGAAAACTGGTCCAGCTTTACTGGAATTAGGAAGAGATCCCAGTCCTTCCATAGATGAGCTCTACAAGCACAACCCACTTGAGTGTTCAGCTGTGCAACTGCAACAAAGTTCACAGAAACTTTATTCAGAAAGATTACATGAAAGCTATGTATTCATTATGTATTACTTATATTCTGAGTAAAAAATGTAATCTGTTCTTTTGGTCTTTTTATCTTCCTGTGTATTCACATGTAGTTAGATATACCAGACAGGCATCATTTTTTAAACTCAGTGTGGCATCATGGCAAGAGTACATTATCTGCTGGGGTGAACACTAAAGGCACTACAAGAGTACATTATCTGCTGGGGTGAACACTAAAGGTACTACAAGCACTAGTTTATTCTCCATACACTCACCTCCTCAGCCTCTTTCCAAATTCCTTGTTCTGTTTACATGAACATTTTCTTTCTTATTAAAACCCAATAGATCATATTCCTATAACAAGAAAGGAATAAGGAGTGTTGCAGGCCCTGAGACTCTCTGTTTGCCAATGGCGCAACGGAAAACAGGAGATGTTTGCAGAAATACAGGCCTAAGTGTTTGATCTGGCATGTACCAATAAAGGGCACATTTAAGCTACTACTGAACTGCAAAGATGGTAATTCAAGCACAAATTCTCAAAAGGAGGGAGAGTGATCCTTAGCTTTAAAGCAGGACTCTGAAGCAGGACTTTGAGGCAGGACTCTGAGGTAGGACGTGATTAATATGAGTTTCTGTGTCTGACTCTCACCACCTCTTGTGCACCTCTTGTGCATTTTTGTATGCACATGCGCATCGACTGCATGTTCTGGAGATATAATATGTGAGCATTATACCTTTTTGTGGGTTTTGTTGGTTTTTTTCCATTATAGTCCTTTGGAGTTTAATTTAGGAGATGACAGCCCTGTGATAAGACAGCTGAGCTTGCTAATAGCTGTCCCCCATCTGAAGGGGCTGTGCAAGGGTGGGGTGGCTGATAGACAATACCAAGAGGCCCCCTTCATGCCCCAGGCCTGGGCTATTATTAGCACAATGACGCAGGTGCTGAAATGCATCACAACATTGTGTGACCAGGACAACTTCTGTTGCTAGGGGAACAGAGAGTAAAAAAAAACACTGAAAGACTGAGGCTCCACCAAAAACATTATCAGTATCTTTCAAATTGTGCCCCCTCCTCACTCAACCAAATAACCACACAATTTTGGGGGGCTAATATTCAGTTGAACATGTAATAATATACATTTTGCACATGTTCTTCAAACATCAACATTTTCATATTTTATATATTGTCTTATAAAAAGAGTGATGTTCACACACACACACACACACATCTGCAAGTTAATGTCCTACAAACGTCGTTTTCCATGTTGAAAGCGCATCTAGAAGCCTGCTATACCTGCTAACTACCATTAAAAAGCCCATTTATAAAAAAAAACCCTAATGCGTAATAAATGAGGTAGCATATCTTGTGTTCCAGTTCAACATTTATCAGTAATTAGATACAAGATATGACAAGATACAGTCTAATATTTTTATACAACGGTATGTAAGCCTGACCCAAGGAAAAGATGTTTTAACACAGTGTTAACGCCTCATATTTTCCATTACCATAAGTTTAACACACCACACTTGCAACCTATATGTTGTACAAGTGTGTTAGCGAGTAGCAAATTCTCCAGATTTTCTGTCCCTATCTGCATTTAGAGGAGGGAACCAATGACCACAACATGGACTCTGACGCAGGGAAAGTGGGTGTGTGCACTACGAGTTCTTTATGGATGTTTAAGTATTCATTAAGATCCGGTTCAACCAATCACGTCGTACATGCTAATCCCTCTTCGTTTAAAGCTGTATGTACGCTCATACGAGACAGTTTTCTAAATACTTGGATTGTGTGGTTTACAGATAGAGTTAGAATATTTACCGATGACAACTGGTTATCAAAAACGTTTTGCTCTTTTTGTAAATTATGTCTCAAATTTGTTAACAGTTTATCACCTCGACAAGCTTCAAACTTCGTAGAAACGCCGTAAGATTCACAGTGCTGAGTTGAGTAACAACAATTTGGAAATCGAAACCTGGGGCTGCCCATACACACCTCCGACCACAGTAGAGACAAGTAACTCTTCCTGGGATAGCTTCGCCATGTCCTCTGAGGATGCGTCGGAGCAGAATCGGCGGTTCTGTGTTTTGTCTTGGGAGCAGGTGCAGCGTTTGGACTCCATCCTTGGAGAGAGCGTCCCGATACACGGACGCGGAAATTTCCCCACGCTGTCCGTTCAGCCACGACAAATTGTACAGGTAGGCTTCGCTCGCAAATCTGTTCAATAATGCGTTCGCTTCAACAGTTCTTTAGACGTCTTCACCAACTCACGCAGCTCTAGACTAATTGGCACATTTTTTTCTGAATAAAGGCTTTTCACATTTATTTTGGCATCGCCACTGTGGTATTTTTTATGTTCCTATTTCTTCTTTCATAAACTGTAATATATTTCGTTCCGTTTATTTCGTATGCAGAATGCTGCCACACAGAGGGTAAAGCAGCACATTTGAGGTTGGGAAAATCAGGAAAACAACATGGGCCACAGTTTGACTTTTTACGATCCAGCTGGATTTATTCCAACTGGTAAAACTCACATGCAGTTTGTCGTTCTTAAAAGCTATGTGTAGTTTATCTTAGACTTTATGTATACATGCTGCAATATCAAATAATAATAATAATAATAATAATAATAATAATAATAATAATAATAATAATAATTTATTATTATTATTATTATTATTATTAAATTATACGAAAACTCTTGTCGTAGGTAATTGCTTTAAACCGCGGCAATCAGTTTTCTTCGTTGATTGATTAAGTAGACTTTACACACGGATTCAATCCGCGACTGTTCGCGTTCTGGTTTATAGACACACGGCTACGTGATCTTTATATAAATACGTGTTATCTTTATCCAAACAAACAGCCCATTTATGTTTTGCCTCCTCCCTGTTATTTTTAGTTAGGCATATTTAAGGAGAAACCTTGGTGTAACCCTTTACAATTAACTGGAAGTTACGAGTTAGATTCTCAAGTTTCAGGCACTCAAGTAGCTTAATGTGCTCAGGTCATGTACGTATAAATGTACGCAGATCCAAATGTGCACCTTAATACTGCAATAAATTACATAGTCCTTGTATGTTATTTTTTTTACTACAGTAACAGAAGATTCCTCTCCTTTTTATTCATGACCTGTCAACGTCCAGATAGCCTGTTTATATCATTAACACAAGCAAAATATATATGTAATATTTACTCAGGAGAATAAAACTATAGTTCAGCCTCTAGGAGAGGAGCTGTTTGAGTGCGTCCAGTCTCTGCCTGGATCATTAGTACACATCCTCAGAATATTTATGGAAAATAGAAACCTGGAGCTTGTAGCAGTTCACATTGCAGAACAGGGAGGGATCTCGAGTGCTTTCATTGGCTTTTATCTGTAGAAAGTGCTAATCAACCACTTCATAAATTTGAGACTTTAATTACATTCACTAACGGTAGGTATGTAGTCCTTTTTTTGGTTCTTTGTCCAACACTTAAGCACTTGGGGAAAGATTACTGGAACTGGAGCAAATTCAAGAGTTATGAACTCGGGCCACACATGGCTTGTTTGGTTGGTTGGATGGTATGTATGGGGTATGGGACTTATATATATTACACACACCTGAATGATCTTGTGTTTTAAATAACAGTTTTCTAGAGTTTACAGTTCAAGTTTTCACTCTCATTTGTTTCATGTAGAAATCTGAATGTGGGCTAAAAGTCAACATTTTTTCTCAGATCTTTCATTACACAAGTGGTGTAATGATGTTTTTTGGCAGGCACAGTTGACCTGTTTGTGGGGCAGAATATTAAAATTGATTAACCCTTTAGCCAACAGTACTCTGCTGGGTCAGTGCTAACAAGGACTCTGTGTAGTAGCTGCCGGTTGATCTCCTCTCCTGAGAGAATCTGGAAATTAAGTCCAGTGGATCACATTGATCATTTGATAAATAAATCACACCTACAGATTATGATGAAGTAATGCGAACATCTCCTAGCTCTTTCCTCACAGCCAATATACGAGGCTCATATATCTGACAAACATGTCGTCTGATAAAACTATCAAATGGTCTGGATAGTTTATAAACATGGACAGTTTAGTTGCAGTCGGGTGTTAGACATTTTGGTACATTATACCAGTCCCACATTGAACTGCATTTCCAGTTTTCCTTCTGCTAGTACTATATATACAGTACATTTTCTGCTGAAGTCTCACATATAGACCAACCCATTTGCCACCTGAAGTATTCTGTCTTAAGGGATCCTGGAGGTAATTGCTAAAGGAAGTAGCTAAAACATGAAAAAGGAAACGCACATTATCCTCATAGCCAGAGGTGGACATTCTAGGTTCAGAAAGTAAAAGTCCTCGCCAGGATTTTGCTCAAGCTTCCTGGTTTTTCTAATTAGCGAAAGCCTGGAATCAACGTAACCTAGGCTGCTTGAGCAAAATCCTGGTGAGGACTTTTACTTTTTTAACCTGGAATATCCACTCTGCTTATAGCTAATAGCTAGTGCTTTCTCTTACTTTGGTTAGTTCCCATTTGATGCCAAGGCGAGGTTGCCAGCACATTCATCCAGAGTATCTGGCAGCGTGCAGGGTGCCTTGATTGGTATCCAGGGTGCAGTGAAGATCTGTGCCCCACACTGGACCTATAAAAAACAACCCCCCCCCTCAAAAACAAAAAAAAGTTGCATAAGTGCCTTTGGGCCAGTGTAGACTTGCCACTGCCAAACCAGACCCAGAGACCAGAATGTGCATGTGTACGTGAATGTGTCTCGCCAACGTGTTGTCAACAGACCCACTAATGTTTTCTTGTATTTTTTTTTGTTAATCGAGTCTCTAAGCACAAGGTTGATGGAAGTGATGTCCTGCTTTTGCCTTTTCAGGTGTTTTGGAACCTCAGTTGCAAATGGATTTTTCAGTTTGTTTTGGATGGAAAAGGAAATGGTAGAATAATTGTGGCTCAAGGACTGGGTTGTAGGAAAGGAACTCAGTTCATCCATTATGTATCTGCCAGTGATTAATTTCTAACATATTCCCTGTACTGAAATATCTTATGTTAAATGTGTCTATTTACTAGCAAAATGCATATATAGCATAGGCAGAGTAAATATATTTCTTTCAAGAATTTACCTGGATTCTAACTTTCCGGTTACTGAATATCCAACAATTGTAATTTAATCTATGACACTGATCTGTAAAGGTTACCCTATACAAAGAGGCCCAGATCTGTTTTTTTTGTTTGTTTTGAAAAGCTTAGGTCTTTTACTGGAAATGTGTAATTTTTTATATGTATCATGGCAGATGGCCATGCGCCTGTCACTATTTCAGTAATAATAAAGCCACATGATAATTTAGCCTCTGAGCAGGACACACATTGTCGATGAGCTTGCGTAACCATGGCAACAGGTAGGTCACCACACTCTTGTGTGGTGCAGGGTGTAGATGGTAGCAGGAGGGAGGGGCCTAAGGCTTAAGTCATGAATGAATGAAAGAGGGCAGCAATAGAAGGCACACTATACGTGTCCGTGGGGTTTCTTGCTGGCTGACTTCACCTTTATGGGCTTTGGGCAAACCTGGAAGAAACTCGGCCTACCCTCCAGAAAACAATATGCAGAATATTTAAGCCTTATCTATTATCTGTCAACTTTCTGAGTAACTTATTTTAATTGTGTCCATATTTAAATGGACAATATGCATTAACTATTGCGATAAACTACACACTTTTTATCTGGCTATCCTTGTCTATGAGCAATCTATACTCCAGAATCTGTACTCCAAAATCTATACTCCAAAACTGACTTGATCTTTAGCAAATATTAATATAAAGTACTCTGAGGAGGTCTTGGCATGTGCAATGGACTAGTCATAAATAACCATGTTGAGAGTGGTGTCTAAGGGTTATTTCAGTTGTTCAACTGTTTCTATTTGTTCACTGTTTGTAACTTTATATACATTGTAATCATTATATACAGCAAGAAATATCTAAACTGAATCATTATATACAGCAAGATCACAGAAGTTGCATTTACCTTGGATCCCTAGATAACACTGAAGTTCAAAGTGAATGATTGTGTGACTGTGGAGAGCAAGTTGGCGATAGAGCTGGCTGGAGATCTTAAGGAAAACAAGCAGTGGCTTGTCATTTCCCAAGGATAAGCCACATGCTTTTGGAGAACTGAAACCTGCCTCGTGGAAAGAGATATGGCTAAGTGTCTTACCTCTGAGTCAGGCAAGCATGTACATCTGAAAATGGTGTGTGGAGGAGAAAGAGATTTTCTCTTTTGGTGCATCCCTGACCAAGAGAAATGAAGAAGTGCTTAGTTTTCCATCACTCACTGAGAAAGAATGTAAAGGTGGTTGCTGCCGTATTTGATATCTAGATGCTGAAGCCTTTCACGAGGTAGTATGCTCTCGCTCTCTCTCTCTCTCTCTCTCTCTCTCTCTCTCTCTCTCTCACTCTCTCTCTCTCCATTTATTTATATATATATATAGCGTTTGTCATAAGACTTTTTAAATGAACCTAATGATGATCTACATTTTCTAGATTTGCCATGAACTCCTGCCCTCCATTTTGACTCAGTTACTATTTCAACTCATTTAGCTTTACTATAAGAGAAGCTATTAGTATGGAATGTTTCTAGCAATGAAGCTTGAATTGTGTTGTCTTCATTGCACATTAAAGTCCTTCCGTGAGCACGAGCTACAGAGGCAATTCTGAGTTTGAAGTAAAATAGTGCTGATAAAATGACTCCTCATTATATATAGAAGAGTGTGGAAGAATTTCTTTCTGTAACCAGCTCTCTTTCTCCCTCACTTTTCTTCTGTCTCTGCCCCCCACCTCTCTCTCGCTGCCTCTTTGTTACAGGTGGTAAGGGCCAGACTGGAGGAGAGGGGTGTTGCGGTTCGTGATGTGAAGCTCAATGGCTCTGCAGCCAGCCATGTGCTACACCAGGACACAGGCCTGGGATACAAGGACCTGGACTTGATCTTTGGACTGAGCCTGACTGACGACAGGACCTTCCGCCTGGTGAAGGATGTGGTATTGGACAGCCTGCTGGACTTCCTCCCAGCGGGCGTCAGCCGTGACCGCATCACCGCCCTCACCCTGAAGGAGGTGTACGTGCAGAAACTGGTGAAGGTGTGCAACGACACCGACCGCTGGAGCCTCATCTCCCTCTCCAACAACACGGGCAAGAATGTGGAGCTGAAGTTCGTCGACTCGCTCCGGCGCCAGTTCGAGTTCAGTGTGGACTCCTTCCAAATCAGTCTGGACTCACTGCTGCTGTTCGACCGCTGCTCCGAAACGCCAATGTCCGAGAGCTTCCACCCCACCGTGCTGGGCGAGAGCATGTACGGCGACTTCGAGGAGGCGCTGGGCCACCTGCGTTCCAAGACCATCGCCACGCACAGCCCCGAGGAGATCCGCGGCGGTGGCCTGCTGAAGTACTGCCACCTACTGGTGCGTGGCTTCCGGCCCGCCTCTCCGGCGCAGATGAAGTCACTCCAGCGCTACATGTGCTCACGCTTCTTCATCGACTTCCCCGACGTGGCCGAGCAGCGGCGTAAGCTGGAGGCCTACCTGCAGAACCACTTCAACGGTATGGAGCACAAGCGCTACGAGTGCCTGGCCACGCTGCGCCATGTTGTGGACGAGAGCACCGTGTGCCTGATGGGCCACGAGCGGCGCCAGACGTTGGCGCTCATCTCGGCGCTGGCGCTGCGGGCCCTCGCTGAGCGACACGCCATCCCAGCACTCGCCAACGTCACCTGCTACTACCAGCCGGCGCCCTATGTGCGTGACGTCAACTTCAGCAACTACTACGTGCCCTCGCCCATGCCGTCGCCCGTACCCGCCTGCAGCAACTCGTACCCAACGTGGCTGCCCTGCAGCTGAGCGATGGGACCCTATCTGGGACACTGTCTTTAAAAAAAGAAGAAAACAAAGCTTTCTAGTTCTTGGCTTGTTTGAGAGTGTGATAACAGGAGGGGTTGGTCCAACTTGCATTGTGGACAGGAGAAAAGAGAGAAATCATACAATTTTTTTTGTCTTTTGCCAAATCTTTAAAATGGTACTACTCGCCCCCACTAAGTTATAATGAACACTGCTGTACAGTAAAATCAGTTTGAGCCAATCTGTGCTGTTTTTCTGCTCTGTTATTCTTGCATCCCTCAGAGACTTGCATGTCTTTGGTTAGTGTGCTAAAGACTCACTTGAGAAATGGGGAAAGAACTCTGAAGCAAATCTTATCTATTCTTTATGTGTAATCCATTTGTATTTTACATGAAATGTTTATAACTTGTAAAACACTTCTCTTCTTTGTGAAGATTAGCAGAAAAAAAAATCTACACAAACCAGACTGTAGCTGAATGTGCAGAAGGCTGTGTTCAGTTCTGACTGTGGTTTTCAATCTTCCCTCTTATTTGAATTTCCTTAGGACCAAAGATTTTAATTGTAGTTCTGTGAGTGGAACATTTACTTCTGTGATTTACAAGTGCCTGAAACCAACCACACAAAGAATTAAAAATGGTGAATTTTTCAACCAAGGCTGCTGTACTGTATATTTTTATTTTTTGGGTCATGAACTTTCTTTTCCAAATCATAAAAAAATAAATGCTAAAAAAAAATTATGCCTTTGTTTCATGCTTTGACAAACAAATATGTAGATTTAAGTATGTTTAATATATTTCTTGGGTCTGTGGTTGTTACAGATATTGTTAATTACAAGTAAATGAATGCGGCAGCAAGGGCGTACTTTCTAATACTTTATGCCTGGTGTATGGTAAATCTGTCCGAATGACCGATGAGCCTTCATTCTCTTCCTGTTGTATGTCATCTGTCTTTTTTGGTTTTTTGGATATCCGCTTCTCTCTCTCTCTCTCTGTCTCTGTCTGTCTGCACTCTTACTTTGCCAGTACAACAAAAACAGATAAACTCCAAATCTTCTTCTATTGTTATTTTAATTCAGTCCACCGATGGTCTTGTTCTAGCTGAGTGTCTGACATGGCGATTATTCTTATTAGCAGAGAGTTGACAAGTCTCTACTGGCAGACCACAGAGATGCGTAGATGTGCACAACATGGGCAAACCCTGGAAAACTCCAAGTTGATTTTATTTCATTGTAGAGCTGTGAGCTGTAATCCCAAATAGCTCTTCATGTTATTCGTTGGACCATAGGCTACTACCGAATATAGCCTTCCAGCATGTGATGAACAGAAAAAATCTACACAAACCAGTGGAACCAGTGGAAACCAGTGGAGTGGAAGCCAGCATCTCCTCGAACTACATGTGGACTGTAAATGGATAGCACATGCATGTGCTTCTGGGAGTCTGAACCCTTCACTTGTCCAGTGTAGAAAGATGGATCCCAAACACTGAGCTGACAAGCCAGTCTGAGCAGGAGGAAATGTGGAGCTACAGTAGCGAACGTGAGGCTCAGTTCTGGGTTAAAACGTCTGGACTTCATGTCATAAATGTCATGAAAAATCTGAAAGGAAAAAGTGAAGCAGCATCAGAACTTTTCCACTGGAAGAAGTAAAACAGTGCAGCCTTCAAGCAGACGATGTCTCATGGATGATTTCTTGGCAACTCATTAATTGTAATATGGAATTGTAATTAACAAGGGACAGGAAAACGCATTTATAAAGCCAACAAAGCTAATAGCCCACCACGTCAAGCCAAGTGTGACTGAGAGATTTCCCACAATGTTCATTTAAAAGGCCTAATGGGCAGAATGGGTAAAAATCTTTATCAATACAATAGGCAACAAAATGTTATATTTTTTGTTTCATACATTCAAATAGGTAGAACATATAATACTCTTCATGCTGAAGAAGACCTTTTCTATCAGCCATGGTTTTAAGTGACAAAAATAGCATTTTACATATGTTACGTATTCATAAATAAGTCATAACACCTAAACTAAGTACAAGCCTATTTTATGTACAATGTAGAGGTAGAGGTGTAGCCTCAGGAACTCTTCAATGTCAAGCAATGTTCTGCCAGCATAGAGGAGCTTCACACTTTTCCACACTATATATAATGATATGCAAGTATACTGGAACAACAACAATAAAACATCTGTGGGTGATATTCTGATAACATATTTGGATTCAGCATGTAAAAATACATAAGAAACAAGTATTCTTCGGTATTTGTTGCATAGGACAAAAACTTGTTAACCAGTGTAATGTGTCACAATCAGACACGTGTTTATTCCTAGCTAAAGAAGGAATGTCACATTTTAGTGAAGCAAAGTACTTATCCAAAATAAATAAATAAATAATAAAAAAAAGATTAATGGCAGTTCGTCCACATTTTTTTTTTCATTTGGGGGAAAAAGGACTGTAAGGTAAACAGAGGCTACCCTGCACATGGAAAGTACACAGAGAGAACTGAATGTTCCTCTGGGGAGGTATACTGTAGTGGATCTGAATGGAAAGCCATATGCACTGTTGAGTGGAATTGTTTCCGTGCACCCTACTGCTACCTGTATCTAATGGCAAATGCAAGTAAGCAGAGACAAAGTGAAATTCATCTCAGATACAGTACAGACCTTGTGTAATAACTGCATTTTTGGACATTGCAAATCTGATCTATTCTGATCTAAGACCAGATTTGTGCCTTGTTTTGAGAAAGGGAAGACTACACCCTACAGTGTGTGATTGACTCTTCCACTTGGGTGGGTGGCTTTTTCCCTCATGAAGTCAGACTTCCAGCATGGAAAACCATATTATTAATTACCAGCTTTTTTGCTGAATGAGTCATTCAGGCCAGACAGAGGACTGGTACAAACCATCCTGCGTTTTTGTCTGAGAGTGAAGTCTATTCTCTTTCCCACTGCTGCTCACAAAGCCACATGTCACGTGAAACCATGTCACACGCCACGTTTGCTAACTTCATTGATTGCACTAGACCAATATGAAAAGGCAACAAGAAGATGAGTTAAGGCTTGTTATGGAATGGATGTGAGTTGATTAAGTATAATTTCCATTGATTTGTAAGGCACCAAGAAATTTGAAGCCACCACAATCACTGTGTGGGTTCACACACACACCCCGAGAACACACACCTGAGAAAACTCACTCGAGTACACACACACCTTTACAAACACCAATCATGTCTCCAGTTTACAAATACCTCCCAGCCACTTCACTGCCTTTACCTGAAAACTGACCAGTATTTCCAATCACTTCAGGGCTTCATAAAACCCAACTCTATACAAGTTTCAAGTTCAAGTTTATTTATTTTTATAGCGCTTTTAACAACAGACGTTGTCTCAAAGCAGCTTTACAAATG
>JAOXYF010000027.1:6097735-6114415 GCA_028565775.1 Sternarchorhynchus goeldii | reverse complement strand
TAGTCAATAAAGAATGCTGTTCTGTTCGTAACATGACTGACGTCTTGGAGTAATTAATCGCGGCACCGAACGCCACAAGTGCCTCAGAAATTTTGGGATTACTGCCCAAATGTGTTATCTTGGACACCATCTTCGCTAATACTTCATAAGCATTCTCAACATACAAGAAAACTACCACCTTCAGCCAGGCAACAGTATAACGGCAGATAAGGACTTCATTACTGGGATGTTTTTGAAGGATGTTGGAGCAGATCTTATCTTCCCACCATTTAAGTACACCAACCTGTTCTCCAAAGCAGATGTACTTTGCACTCAACAACAAGACTGAAAAACAGTTTCTATCATAGAGCTGTTTCACTGCTGAACACTACCCCCTGCAACACTGAAGCCCCCCACATACTATTGCACATTTATTGTATTGTATATTGTGTATAGTATTGTGTCAGGCACCCAGGCCGCAAGCCACGCCCACTACCCCTTCAACGCAACCACTTCCCCATTCTCAATCACCTGCATATTGACTACACCTGGTGGTTGTTAAACTTACACCATATAACCCGGATTCTCAGTCACTTCATCGCTGCACATTCACCCATCGTCGATGGACTGAGCTCCCAGCCTCTGATTGACACGCTATCGCGAAGTCTATTGCTTTTCGCTGCCTTCCAGCAGGTTTGTTGCCTTCTTTGCTGAAGTCACACTTGTTTATGAATTGTTGATTTACTGAACTCTGCTTTGTGTGGATCGCTACGCCACTGGCTGCCTTAAATAAAGACTATGTTTCCAGTAGCTTCATCTTCCGCTCCCTCACTGCCGCTGTTACAGAATGTGCAGCCTGAAGGGAGCGGGACGCCCCTCTCTGAGCAAGTGTCTGTCTCAGGATCACAGACGGCAGCCGTGGATCCTTTACAGGTGGAGCTTGGGCAACTCAGATCTATGGTACACACCATAGCCCAACATCTACAAACCATCTCGACTAAGGCTAGGACTGCGTCTATTACTTCCCCGGTAGCAGAGGGCTTCTGTTGCCACCTTGCTGCTCCAGGTGTGTATGATGGAGACGGGTATTTGGTAGTGTTTTTTGTATTTCACTTACCAGCCTAGCCTACCGGATACAGCTAAGGTATCCTTCGTGATATCACGTCTCACGGGGAGGGCTTTTTCATGGGGAGCCTTGCCACTACTTTCTGACTACAATGCGTTCGTGAATGAACTGAAAGCTGTTTTTCATCACCCATGTTGCGGTACAGTATGCAGGCAATCCTTGCTCCAGTTGCGACAGGGATCTCGTAGTGCAGCGGAATATGCTATGGAATTCCAGACACTAGCCACTGGGACTAGGTGGAACGATGCAGCATTGGTGGACGCTTTTCTCTTTGGTTTGAGGAGTGAGTTACAGGCAGAACTCACTCTGAAAGTGGAAGGAACCGACCTTAACACCATGGTGGGTTTAGCAATAACGTATGACCGGCTACTACAGGACAGACAGCGCTACCAATGCCTCCCTCAATTGCCATCACCCACTTCACCTATCCCGGAGGTTCCAGCGGAAGAACCCATGCAAGTTGGCCGTATCGGTGGACCTTCGACCGCTCCTCCCAAAAGAGAGAGCGGCCCGGTGAGCAACATCAGTACCACTTTGTTTTGCATCCCCATATGCATAGTACACCAGGGTCGTGCCTCATCTGTTACAGTGTCCATCGAAGTAATGGATCTGGACTATGCCAGGTCCATCAGGGTACGTCCTCTTCTACTTCCCACACCCAAAAGAGTGCACGCATTGGACGGTCTGTGGGCCCTGTGGACGGCCTGTGGGCCCTGGATTGATCACCCATCAAACCCCACGTGTCCGTCTATGGATCAGTAACCACGCTGAGACCTGGTCTTTTATGCTTTTACCATCACTCTCTCAACCAGTAACTCTAGGACTGGCTAAAGAGCCATGAGCCCAGGCTGCCCTGAAGGGACAATAAGGTCATGGAATGGCCATGGAGTTGCAAAAGACACCTGAAGGAGCCCGAACCCCTCCAGTCCACATATGTCGAGAGCCCCAATGCCGACTATACCTGCCCTGTACAAAGATCTGGAGGAGGTCTTCAGCCCACAGCGGTCCACCAAACGGCCCTTCCATTGACCATGGGATTGCGCCGTGGAGCTGAAGAACAACGAAAAAGTCCCGCCGTGAGGTAAGGTATATCCTTTGTCCCAGGAGGAAGAGGACATCATGGCATGCTACATCCAAGAGGCTCTTGCTCAGTGGTATATTCGCCCCTCCACCTCCCTGGCGTCTGCTAGTGTCTTCTTCTTGAAGAAGAAAGACTTAGGCCTGCGCCCCTGCGTGGATTACAGGGGTCTCAATGCCCTGCTAAGGCCCTACCCCTACTTGTTGCCACTGGTTCCTGCTGCCCTGGAACATCTTCATGAAGTTAGACCTACGCAGCATCTACAACTTGGTAAGAATTAGAGAAGGTGATGAGTGGAAGACCACATTCAGCACAGCCAAGGGACACTACAAGTACATAGTCTTACCGTATGGCCTAGTCACAGAACCTTCTGTCTTCCAAGCTTTCATTAATGAGGTCTTAAGGGAATATTTGGGTAGATCAGTTGTTGCCTACATCGACAACATATTGATCTTTTCCTCCTCCCTAGACCAACATGTACAGGACGTACGAGCTGTCCTGAGTACGTTGATGCATAATCAGCTGTACTGCAAACTCAAGAAGTGTGAGTTCCATCTATCTGCAGTCAGCTTTTTAGGTTATGTCATCCAGAAAGGGTCGGTGAGTATGCAACCATGCAAAGTGGAGGCGGTGTCTGGATGGCCTTAACCCCGGACGCGTAAGGAGCTTCAACGTTTCCTTGGGTTTGCCAACTTCTACCGGCGGTTCATCAGGTCATTCAGCACCCTGGCGAAACCCCTGACAAATTTCCTGAGGGGACAAAGGGGGTCACTGTGTTGGGGCTGGACCGAGACATCAGAGTGGCTAATCCACACCCCAACTGCCCCCATGATGGCTCTTTGTCCCTCTCAGGTTGAGGACTTCCCTGATCATATGGGCACACACATCACTGGAATCGGGACACCTGGGGTCCACTCATACCGGACAGCTCTTGGGCGCATGATATTGGTAGCTTTGGATGCATGCCGATGTCGTATGCACCATAAACGCCTGTCCTGACTGTGCAAGGAGCAAGATCCCGAGGACTCTTTTTGCAAGAAAGCTACACCCCTTACCCATGCCGAAGCGTCTGTGGTCGCATATTTCAACGGATTTTGTCACGGACCTGCCGGTCTCGGAGGGCAACGCAACCATTATGTTAATAATGGACCACTTTTCCAAAATGGTGCATTTTCTGGATCTCCCTGCTCTCCCTACAGCATGGCAGACTGCGGACCTTCGGACTGCCCAAGGACGTGGTGACGGATCAGGGTCCACAGTTCACTTTGTGGGTGTGGCCTGAGCTACTCAGTTGCCACAATGTGATGGTGAGCCTGACATCGGGCTACCATCCCCAGGTGAACGGACAGGTGGAGCGAACAAACCAGGAGTTGGGTAAGTTCCTTTAGACTTTACTGCCAGTAGCACTCGGACACCTGATGTACATACCTCCCCTGGGCCGAATACGCTCAGAATTCCCTACACTTGGGAACCAGGCTGTGTGCTGGGTTTTCAGCGTCCACTATACCTGTGGAACCCACAGCGCTCGGACCAGCCAGCTGTCGAGGAGTTGTTCCGGAACAGTGGTCGGGTCTGGGAGGAGACGCACCAACAGCTTAGGAGAGCCATAGCCAACATAGACACCCTGCACTTTGAGCCATAGAGTATGGGTTGCTATCCATGACGGCAGACTGGGGGGGCACAGGTAAGATGGTCTGCCAATATGTAGGTCCAATATGTAGGCGGATTAACAATGTTACCTACAGGATTGGCATCCCAGAAGGGAGTCGTGTGTCCACAGCTTTCCACGTATCCGCGCTTAAGAAGGTGCACCCCAGGCCACTGGAGGAGTGACCTCCTCCTGTAGACTTGCAGGATGGTCCTGTCTACCGGGTGAGGGCTCCGTTGGACTCTTGGAGACAACGGGGAAGACTGCAGTACCTGGTGGATTGGGAGGGGTTCAGCCTCGAGGAGCACAGCTGGGTGCCCGCCTCACAGGTGCTGGACCCCAAACTCATCACCTCCTTTCAAAGGTCATGTCTGGATCGCCCGGCTCCTTGCTGTCCCGGATGAGCATGGAACTGCCTTCAAGTTCCATGCTCATTAAAACAACACCCCCTGATTTAATCCCCCATCACCCTACCCACTGCTTCCTGAAGGATATACAGAAATGATATTCAATAAAGACATACTGAAACAATATTCAATAAGAACATACAGAAACAATATTCAATAAGGACATACAGAAACGATATTTCAATAAGGACATACAGGAATGATATTCAATAAGGATATATAGAAACAATATACAGAAACAATATTCAATAAGGACATACAGAAACGATATTCAATAAGGATATACAGAAACAATGTTCAATAAAGGCATACAGAAACAGTATTCAATTAGGACATACAGAAACAATATATAAAAACAATATTCAATAAGGATATACAGAAACTATTCAATAAGGATATACAGAAATTATATACAGAAATGATATTCAATAAGGACATACAGAAACGACATTCAATAAATGATGGGCATAGATTATCAAGTGTCAGCAGAGGCTCTACTTTTTCGATCTCATTAAAGCAACAGTTTGGGAAAAACAAAATTTTATTGAAATAGATTATTTTGTGTAGTTAATCGAGCAAAACATGTCTGGGGTCTGAAGTTTGCTTCTTTATTTTTGTCCTGGCATTCCAAGACTGGTCTAACTAATATATAATTTAATCTTATACCCCAAAAGCTAACATGATGAAATCTGCATATGACATATGACATTTTGAGCAAAGGAGCAAGTCATGTTCAGGTTTTTAATGAAGAAAGAAATGAAGATAATTGATAAATTAATGGCATGGAAATACAGATCACTTGTAACCACAAAGCAGTTGACTTAGGTCCTGCATAGTGATTCACATAACAAAACAGATCATTATTCAACTCCAGCATGATCACATTAAACAGTCTGTGACAGCCAGCTAAATAATATCATCTTGGATATTTGTTGCTGTAGGTCTTCTGGATTTGGACAATAGTCACTGATAGAGGTAACTGCTAGTGGTCAGCCAATATGGGTTTTTTAATGTTTGATGCTGATATTTAGAGAGCAAGGTAACTGAGAGCTCATACATAATGCTGATATCACATTTTCTAAGTAATAATAATAATCATCATTGGCCTTCAAATGTATATGCATCGTAACATTGAGTGGATGCGGTGCATGCAACCAAAAAATGTCATTGTCAAAATCAAAATGTCAAAATCTCATTGTCAATCACATTCAATAAAAAAAGAATCCAAAGACATTATCTGCTGTTGTGAGAATTTTATTTTCATGAGCAAAACTATTTAAAAAAAGGATCGACAATGCATGCAACATTATGGCTGCCGGTGTGTGTGCGTCTAAGTGCTGTTTTCACAGACCGTTTGGACAGATATTTGCAGTAAGCTGTTATATTTTCAGAGTACACATTTAAAAAGTGGTGGGGATAAAATCTGCCGTTTCAGAAAGTGGTAGGGATGTGTCCCCTGCATCTGAAGTGTAAAATTAGGTTTAAGTCTGTCTTTCAGGTAAATATACATAATGCCTTTGTGGACAGACCTGTATATAAGAAACAAACTGTTCACCCAAAGTCAGATTAAAGAATGCCAAATCTAAATTCAGAACTAATCATTTTTATCCTTCAACTCTGCAAGAGCTGTATTTGAGTTTGGTTTGAGTGAGACTATGCTGTGCCTGCATGTGTTTATCCAGGTACCTTCCCCTGCTTCCTCCTCCTCTCCTGACTTTCTGTGCTTCTTGCAAGCTCACCATTTCAGAGGACAACTCTGTTATTGTTTTGTTCCTTTCTTCTCCCCCATGCAGTTAATTGGAGTTTCTGGTGTGGGTACGGCTTGCTGCGTGTCCATTAGCTTTGCAGCCAAGAGATTTGATGAGAAAAGCAGCGTGGCTATGCATTAAAATACGATTAAATGTGATGAACAATGGCTGCTTTGTGAGCGTTTCATTTTAAAAAAAATCTTTTTTCCCCCTTTGACTTTAACTCCACTTGAAATAACACTGGATGAGAAGGGGGTGATTTCCTCCATAGCATCACAGCACACTAAGTGAAGACAAATAAGAGGTGGCAGAGGGGGGAGTTGGCAGGGGGGTTTGTGTTGAAGGAGGTCTGAAGTGTCTGAAAAGAGGAGCCTGCAGGATGGACTTGTTTGCTTGTCAGCACAGCCTTTCACTGCTTTGTGTAAAAGAAAACGCTGTCAGTTTTAAAATAATCCTCAAGCTTCATGTCCTCTTAGAAAAATGAGAGTGCAATGCTGTTGCTGGAGCTTGTCTTCACAAGGACCCTTATTGGAGTGACAGGATGCCTGGACACTTTTGCCTGATGGATGACAGAGTTGCTGATAGCTGGTGTTGTGTGATGGATTCAAACCAATGATGTTGATGAACTCTTAGGTAAACACTTTATATAGGAACTTTTAGATGCTGCCATGTTTGGGATTGTTTTAACTAAACAATGATAATTTATGTTAGTGAATAATAATATGTAGATGGAAAACAATTAATGCAATAATTCGTTTATGCCCTTGGTTCTCTAGTCTGGCACCATATATAAAAATTTATAAAATAATAAAATCTTTATGATCAACTGAGGGCCTCAGAAGCAGACTGAAGGCTCCATGGACATCTTCAGAAGGAGAGTGAGGGCTCCACGGACAACTTCTCTCAGTCTTACCCACAATGCCAAGGTGTCACAATGTCAGGATGAATGCTATTAGCCCTCACTGGATCAACCCACATGTGCAGTTTTCTTCTCCACCCCTTGTGGCGCTTACAGCCCCCTCAAGACACAGCCACCCTCCAGGGGGCAGGAATTATTGAAGCACTGTAAGACCCTTTTATATGAAACACCTCTCTGCCTTCAAGTTCCATGCTCATTAAAACAACACCCCCTGGTCTAATCCCCCATCACCCTAGCCACTGCTTCCTGAAGAGGTCAGTTATGGCTTGGGGGGCCTCGGAGGGAAGGTTTAGGGCATAGTAACTAAGGGGTGGAAAATTAGGCATGAACTGACATGGATCCTGCAAAACATGCCCTGTTTTATCTCATCAAAGACCTGGTGTGTTTGGAAAGAAAGGCCTTGTGCTTGGGAGGGGCATAGTGGGGCTAGTAGAAATTACATCTGCTTTAGTAGCTGCACTTTGCAATAACATTTACAAAGTTGACAATTGACAACAATTAACAAAAAATGTTTCTAACCAACTTATCACTGTTTAGGAGTCAACAAAAAATACTATGATTCATTTGTAATAATTTTTCATAAAATTATTGCGAAATAATGTTGTTATCAAGATGCAACTTGATAGTGATGTGGTGTTTTTGCAAATATTCATTTATGATGTTTGTAAAACAGATTTGGTCCTATAGGCAGACCTTATTTGGCCCTATTTGTAAAGCAGAAATAAATGGCGCACACAGGGTATTTATGAGAATTACTTTGACAGGTTATGAATCAAACTATTGAACTCCTATTGCAAGGATTGCCTGCTATAAAACTTTCATATAATGTTAGCCCAGTCTGTTCAATTTTTCCTGTACTGTGGCTTTAAACTGCCCAACAATTGTTTCTTATTTCACTTCATATGGCTGCTATTTTGTGCTGTCACTCTGATACTGTGTGTATATGTAAGTCTCCTCAGTCTCTGATACTGTGTGCATATGTAATTCTCCTCAGTCTCTGACTGATGTGATAATAAATCAAAATTCTGATCTTCATTTATTGCTCTGTTTATCAATGGATTTATGAGTCACTTTCTCCATCTTTAGGTTGAGCTGTCTGTAAATAGCACTGAAGCGTCATACTTTTGCCCAGTGGACATTTTGTCAGAGCAGCATGAAGTTTCCATAGGCTAACATGTTGCAGAGAACAAAGTGTACAGTGGGAAAATCAACCCCATGCTAAGCTCTTGTGACTTACTAGAAAGAATGGTTAAACTGAAATATTAACTTTATTTACTGATCCTAACTTTCACTGGCTTAATCATCATTGTCATACTTTCATGATATCATGATAACTAACATTACTTATTTCATTATTTCATTCTTAGCTTGGTTAATAAACCTAGTTTCTTCAATATTTATCATAATTGGAGGGGATGGATGGCTTGTCAACTGCTATTTACTACTTTAAATTTTAAGCAAAAAGTTTTGCGTTTTGTTTATAGAAACAGATCAGTGATTTCACTTTAACAATGAACACTCCTTAACTTTTTGTTACAGCTTGTGCCTATGTGGAATATTTCTTAGGTGCTGGGGTGTTGTTTTTTTTGTTCTTTCCAAATGTGGAAGGACATTCCCCCGCAGAAACAGTTCTACTCCAGTCAGGGTCGGTCGGACTGCGGTTCGTGTGGATAGATTCAAGTGTGACGAATCACGGTTTGTCATTATCCACATGTCTCTGGAAATCATCTCCTTGTATTTACATCAACCATCCTATACTTTCCAAAGGCTTTCATAAGTCCTAATTGGTCACATGTGCTACTTGTTTAACACAGAGGCACCTTCCTTCTGGTACTGTCTCTGTTGCTCTTCTTCTTCTTCTTCTTCTTCTTCTTCTTCTTCACAGTTTGTTATATACTGTCGTAAAGCATTATCCTCTAAGTCACTGAAGAACCAGCTGGGTCACATGCAAGTGCACTTTACTGATGGAATAAATCTTGTGCTTTACTGGCATGGAATCTCTTTGATGCCTACAGAGCAATTAGTTGATTTTAGTAGTGAATTACTTAAAAATTGGTTTTCAGTCAGAATAAAATTTAATTAAAGAATCAGTATTGTAACTGGGTAATGGATCCAGGTGGAAGCAGAGTTGGAATATGCAAGGATCTGGAGGCAGGTAACTCAAGCTGATTGTAGTCTGCTTTCATTGGGGAACTGTTTGCCAATCAGGTAAATGGGATGATACTGTCTACCAATCAGGTAAATGGGATGATACTGTCTACCAATCAGGTAAATGGGATGGCACTGGGTTTAGGTCATGGAGTGTAGAAACACACTGGGTTGGGTCATGGAGTGTAGAAACACACTGGGTTGGGTCATGGAGCGTGTGAACACACTGGTTTGGCTCCTGTCATCTCCCAGGAACACAACCAGGTGTGTTACAACCCTGTCTAGGCTTTGGATGCAATATAATGAGAGACATGATCAGGTTTATAGTGTATGACACACAAAGGGATTGAGCTTCATCAGCTGACATGGTCAAAACAACAAACAAAAGACACTGTAGAAAAACATCTGCCTTTACCTATATGAACAAAAGCAGAAATAAAACATAAGAACCTACTCTTAACCCCTATACAACCCGACTAAAACATGTGATAAAACATACGAACCTACTCTAACTCCCTATACAACTCACCTAAAATATGTAATAAGGAAAATGGCATCAGACTCCCTACTTCCCAACTACGTGTTTACAAGAATATTTACACTGTGTACAGAATACTATATATAACAGTGTCCTAATCCACAAGGGAGACGTGATAAGGCAAAATTATATACAGGCAAGAGTCCAGAACACAACAAACCACAGTCAATTCTTACTATAGAAATTGAAAGTTACACACATACACCATCAAACAAAGTGGAGGGTTACACACACACACCACCAAACAAAATGGAGGGTTACACACATACACCACCAAACAAAATGGAGGGTTACACACGTGCACCACCAAACAAAATGGAGGGTTACACACACACACCACCAAACAAAGTGGAGGGTTACACACACACACCACCAAACAAAATGGAGGGTTACACACACATGCACCACCAAACAAAATGGAGGGTTACACACACATGCACCACCAAACAAAATGGAGGGTTACACACGTGCACCACCAAACAAAATGTAGGGTTACACACGTGCACCACCAAACAAAATGGAGGGTTACACACATGCACCACCAAACAAAGTGGAGGGTTACACACATGCACCACCAAACAAAATGTAGGGTTACACACGTGCACCACCAAACAAAATGTAGGGTTACACATGTGCACCACCAAACAAAATGGAGGGTTACACACATGCACCACCAAACAAAGTGGAGGGTTACACACACATACACCACCAAACAAAATGGAGTGTTACACACACACACCACCAAACAAAATGGAGGGTTACACACATATACCACCAAACAAAATGTAGGGTTACACACGTGCACCACCAAACAAAGTGGAGGGTTACATACTTACACCACCAAACAAAATGGAGGGTTACACACATACACCACCAAACAAAGTGGAGGGTTACACACATACACCATCAAACAAAGTGGAGAGTTACACACACATACACCATCAAACAAAATGGAAGGTTACACACACTAACAAACAAAGTGAAAGTTTACATACATACATACACACACACACACAACACCAAACAAAGTGAAACGTTACACACATAATTTGGTTAAGTTAATTCTCTGCACAGAGGAATGACCTTTTCTTTGTTTCAGTCTAGATGACTGAAGAACTGACAGGATTCAACAGTCATGTGATGTCAAAATATAAAAAACAATAAACAATTACATTTTTAAATCACAGCTTTGTCAGTCACTCCATGTACTTAGGCTTACAATTAGCACTTAGGCCAGTTATTCACCATTTTTATATTGATGAATGACACAGACCTTTTCTATATTGTATGTGTTGAATTTCACAGCTTCTGTGAAGCAAAGCCTTGAGAGTCTCTCAATCTCTTGAGGCTGCAGAACGTGGAGGTGAAAGCAGCAGTGTGGATTAGTAAACACTCATGGCTACTTACAGTTAAGTGGAAGTTATTAAGGCAAGAGATCAGGAGATGGGCCTGAATGACTCACAGTACCTTCTTTTCTTTGCAGGTGATACTAGTTTGCAAAATTCTCAGACTTTAGGGAGAGAGGGCTAAAACACTAACATTCATAATAATTCCAAATGGCTCCTGTATCCTGGCAAACATATGTGGAAAAAATGGAAAAAAATATCATCTTGGAATCACAAAGTGCTGTGGTGACTGTCCCTCAATTACTACATTGGGTTGATGCATTTAACTCACAGTAGAACTTGCATCACTATAGTGGTAAATTCCAACATTGCTAAAGTGATAGGTGTTGAGGTGGAGCCTGTTCCTGAGTCTCCAACCTCCATCTGCTTCTTCCAGGACCATGTGTGTACGGTTCACGTGTTTATCCACTTCAAAGAGCCATTCATCATATGGGGCCAGGCCTAACAGGAAGGCCAAGAGGTCCATAACCAAGATACACTCTGTCTCAACATCCTCCCTGTGTTTAAAGAGATGGCGTGAAAGACTGGTGAAAGTGTATGTGAGAGGCAGTGGAGGAAGCATGAGGGGACATGAGAAAACAATGCTGTCCGTTCATCATCTGCGTGATGCTGTGAACACACGGGGCCACTTCACAGCCCCTCATAACTGTTTGTTCCACCACTCTCTGCCCATGTTTAATGCCACTCCTTAAGTGGGGAGCTGTTGCTTGGCAACAACTTCTGACACAGTCACACTTCTGTTCGTATCCAGGCGAGCAGCCAGAGCAGATGTAATGAGAGTGGATGCATGTGGAAGGGATACCTGTGGCCACCCGTCTTTGTTTTCCTGCAAACACACAGCAGTGGACAGCAGGAGAGTTGTTAATAGGCATTTAGTGAACAAGCTTTTTCATGGTGAACACAGTATGATACTTTAAATGATGTAACCTTCAGGTAAATATTTAGTATGTAGTGTTCTTTATATCAACCTTTAGATAATGGCGATATATGCCTGTGTTTGCTGTTTGTCAAAAGAATTCTTCAGTGTTGATATAAATGCTCCCTATAAACCCCGAAAAATAAAAAGAAAATCCATTCTGATATAAATCAATCACGTTTATACTACCACAATGCAGATCACTGCACTGTAGAAAAATGACTGTTATTCTACTGTCCCTCTGGGCCAGAAAATGAAACGTCTCTGAAGGTTTTGCCAATCTTACCCATAATTAAGAAAGGACTTTCCATGCTCATAAACACAACCATGGCCCTCTGAAGCCTCTGTCTACAGAAAAGCTCCAGGAATCACGGTCTCATGCCCTGTGGGTTCTGACATATACCCAGGTTTGGATGACAAATGGGGAAATGATCTCGGCTTGCAGCGGCTGTGAAAGCCCTGGTGCCCGCCCAAGGCTGATTGCTGTGATGTAATGGATATTACTGCGATCTTGGAAACTAGTGGTGACACTAATACCAAAGCACAAAAAGACAGAAAGATCTGAATTTGAATGGTGAAATGTGAGCTTTATATCTTGCAGCATTTAGGAGTAAATTTGGTGGTTCAAAATTTCTAATTCAAAAATACCACCTTATTTAAAAAAGAAATGAGGTCAATGATGAAAGAGTCTGCCCCTTACTTCTAGCAATTCACAAAGATCACATAGATCTTCTAGTCCACAGCAGTGTAGTATGTAATGCCAGTAGTTATTAATTAATTAATTCATCCATTTATTCATTCATCCTCTAATCCTGCTTAATCCAATTCAAGGTTGCAGTGCCAATAATTGTATTTTCCAAAAGTTTTCTTTTGCCAGGAATTTTAATTTCAAACTGTTTTTTCTATGATGAAAGTAACACGTTGAGTCGTTTAATAGTTTGTTTCCAATTAATCTATTACCGAGGAAAAGTTTACTTGTTTGTATGTTTGTTTAAAAATGTTAATAAATGCTAGGCATTCATACTGTAAAATAGCAAATTAGCCAGAATCATTTGTCCTTGTCTAAATCTATCATCTCACCATGCCTGAAATCTGCCACAATCGTTCCACTGTCAAAAGTCTGCCAACAACAGCCGTCTGGTAGCACTCACTCCAGTCATTAAAAAATGTTTGAGAGGCTGGTTTTGATGAGCTGCAGAACCAGCCTCCCACCCACCACTGACCCACACCAGTTTGCCTACAGAGCAAATAGGTCCTTGGATGCCATTGCTACCACTCTCTACATGGCACTCACCCACCCTAAATACCACGTGAACTACACGAGGAAGCACATCAGCTCTGCCTTTAACATAGTCATACCAGGCAGACTGATCACAAAAAAAAGTGGCATCTCACAACCTACCACTGCATAAAGGACTTTAAGACCAACCACCCCCCAGACATTTTACCCTCCTCTTCTTCACCCTGACGCTCAGCACCAGTGCCCTATAGGCTTGTGTGTTGAGTCCTCTTCTCTATATCCTCTACACCTATGACTGTGCCTACGTTTCACATCAAATACCGTAACACCATCATCAACTTTGCAAACATTACTGTGGTAGGACTTGTCTCAGGGGTGTCAGGGACATTCTGACTGGCAGGAGGGTGCACAGAGAACAATCTCATTCTTAACTATTCTAAAACAACAAAAAAAGCCACATAGACTTCAGAAAACATAGAACTGACCCTGATCCAATGGGACAGTGTAGAGAGTATCCATGCTTTCAGTTTTCTCCTGGACCATAAACACCACTGCAATAGTCAAGAAGGGCAGAAAGGCACAGCAGAAAGGTTCCTCAGGGAGAAAAAACAGGAGAAGTAAGGATGGATTTCTGCTGCTGCTCCACTGAAAGTGTGTTGACGTACTGCATCTGGGTGTGGCGTACCAGTTGCTCACCAGATTGTCGCTGGGTGTGGGGTACCAACTGCTCTTCCAGATCACTGACTGTTTACTGCCATTTTAGACAACCATTTTCACCATACTGAGACTGAGGCATACAATTTTTTAAACACTTACTGCTTCAAAAAAGCAGTCAGCATGCTCAAAAATCCATCACATATAGTACATCACATTAATTGCATTCACACAATATAGCACACTTGTAGAACACTGAACTTTATTCTAGTCTACATTATTAATAGATCCTTGTCACTTTAAAGAACACTTAATACTTAATAAGTAACTTTGCTCGCACACCTGATGAAGGACCTCTGTCCATAATGTCCTGTTTTGGGCTATTAGTTAACATCATGCAAACCCCATTATGTAATATATGGTAGTGAAGTTCTATCTTAGTGCAACTCCTTCAGCTGCTTACTTTGTTCTACTTTTATCTATGCAAAACACTGTGGAGAAAAGTGTTGACAAATGCAGGTGTTAATATTTAACCTTTTATTACAGTTGTTAATATTTACCACATTTTACCACAGGTGTTAATATTGAACCTGCCCTATATAGCTGCATGTGTTCTATGCTCCAGCATATAGCTACCTGCTCTGTACTGCTGGAGACAGGCCTCACTCACTGACATAACCTCACTCTTGCTGGCATCAGCATTTCTAGAGCTAAGACCTCCAGTGAATTCATTACACCTCCCAAACAGTGTAAATCTGGCATGCTGGCACACCTCGCTAATACAAATCATGTTTCAAACATCAGAGAATCTTTAAAATGATCAAAACCTCTTCAGGAACCATTCAAATGTTGCTTTTTCATCATTCAGTTCCACTCAGGGGCCCCATGTTTAACATTCCTTGGATACTTTGCTTAATATTTGAACTCATGTCGTTTTTCATTTCGAGGTTGCAGTGTGCTCATGTGTGTGAAGGTGGGATCAGGCCAAAAATGGTTTTCTTTCTGGTAAAGTTATTTTTCTTTTTCTCCTCCTTTTGTTCTTCTTCTTTTTCTCCTCTCTATCCCCTCTTATCTCCCTTTCATTCATACCCAGCTTCATCTGTGGTTAGTAGAAGAGGATATGTTGAGGTCACAGTGGGTGGGATTCGTTTTGAAGTCTTTTGACTGCTCTTTGCACGACTGATCCTGCAGCACTTTAACATGAGCTGTAAGCAGTGGGGGAACGGGCCACTGTAATAAAGCAAACTGCTGTGATCAGCAAGAGCCAACAATGAACACAAGATCTCTTATGCATGTAAGAGATGTTTTCAAAAGACACTCTCTAATTTTGTCTGTTTTTCTCTTTCACTTTCTCTCTCTCTCTATGTCTCTCAAATCCCTCTGTGGAAGCAAGTAATAATAAACAAATCATTAAAGATAAACATGGGAACATGGAAAATGGATAAACATGAACCCAATTTGTCATTTGTATCTATATATTACTAAGAGAACAGCTGTAATGGAGTAACATGTTATTACCACTCTACTTTGACCATCTGTTTAATATAAATGGAAAAAAAGAAAATTAGTTAGGCATGTGTCACATTCTGCATATGTCTTTCATTGTGATATACTCTGACTCAGTTTTCCTCACTTGTCTGTGTGTGAAATTTCAGACTGCAGGTTATTAGGTTAACTTGATTTCCATGTGATCCCAAGATATTGCAAAATGTCAGGCCAAAAACTTGATGAATAAACTGATTCCTTCAGGAAGTTCTTGCCCTACTTTGTCTAAATCTGCTGTTTGTGTGCGATGAGGACAGAGGACCCATCACAGAGCTATAAAATGGACAGTACTGGTCACTGGAATAAAGACTAGACTTATTGGGATTCTCATACCAAAAGTGTGTGAGTTCCAACTCTTAGCTCCAACCCTTATACAAGTCAGAAGGGCCCTGACTGTATAGGGGTAGGGGGAGCTGCAGAAGAACACCTGTGGAGAAAAAAAGGAATAAGTGATTAAACATTTATAATTACCTGTAAAATGTATTAATATAATGGCCATTGAACTATGCTTGGAACCGATGTTGAGACACTGCAATGTACGATGCAAGAAGATTAATTTTAATGCTCTTCTGTAAGTTTCACCTGCCTGATGTATTGGTTTAGCCCGGGGCGGGTCTTTGAGTGATGTATTTAAGGGGGGTGTAGGACTGAAGAAGGGACTGTCTGGTGTTGGGAAGTTTGTTGTATGATTGCCTGTTGACTGATGTCTAGTCCAGTAGTGTATGCTGTTAGGAGGACTACTGATGTATGCCTAAGGGACATTAGAGTCCTGTTGAACTGTTTAACATCTCAAAATAATTAATTTTTCTTTCCTTTACTTTTACTTTGTTTACCAATAAACTGAGCACGCTAAACTTACCTGGAGGTGTCCAGTACTCTTGTTATGGTGAACCTCGTACTCTGTGCCTGACGCAGGACTACACATAAATCCTGGAATTTCTTCTGATGGGGAATTATTATATATATATATATATATATATATATTGTTTGTTTGTTTGATTATTTGTTTGTTTTTTCCACAGAGAGAAATGTTAGACATGTTAATTGCACTCGCAGACTTGAGGTAATCAGCAGAGTCTTTTTTGCTACTCATTGCTTCTTGTGCAGGGAACACTAGGAGCAATACTTGAATATCATGAAAACCTGTGGAGAGAGACAGACATTGTGAAAACCTGTGGAGAGAGACAAACATCGTGAAAACCTGTGGAGAGAGACAGACATCGTGAAAGCCTTTTGAGAGAAACAGACATTGTGAAAACCTGTGGAGAGAGACAGACATCGTGAAAGCCTTTTGAGAGAAACAGACATTGTGAAAACCTGTGGAGAGA
>JAOXYF010000027.1:6084424-6097635 GCA_028565775.1 Sternarchorhynchus goeldii | reverse complement strand
GACAGACATAGCTGAAGAATGGCACTAAAGATCACATGGACACTGCACCTTTGCCACTTTCATGATGAAATATGAGCCTGTGTCTCTATGGCTTATCTGCAAGCCTGTTATCCATCTGTCATGATGAGTTGGACAAAGCAGGCCTGATGCTAAATCAAACAGTTTGTGCTGGCTGTTGGCCAGAAGCCACAGAGATGTTCGCAGGTTGAGTTTTGGCCTTATACAGCCATGGTGCTAAGTATCTGTGCATATGAAATATTAACCGGAGGGAATATCCTGGTTTAGGTTTTCTGAATTAAATGTGCTCTGAATGATCTTGTCAGTTTGTGTTTTAGCATTTGTCTAGAACATAAAGGCAATGCTAGTCTCAGTAATTGGTGCTAAACCAAGGGGTCAAAACAGGACATATGAAATGCAGGTGGGTGCTATAAAAATGGTAGTTGGCTTCTTTAAATGAAAGCAGTTTGTTGTCAGCCTTGCAGTGCTACTGTGCTACACACTACAAAAAGCATCACATACACTCAGGGGACGGCTAGCTAAGCTCATGTAGCCATACGCTGTGACAGGTTTCAAAGGTGTGACACAAGAGATCATTCATAGGCCAAAAACTGACCATAGAGTTTTTCAAAAGCCTTTTCCCCCACACTTCATTCTAATAATAACTCTTGTGACAGTAGGAGGAATTTCTTACTGAGAACTTTCATTCTATTCTGGGGTTGATGTAAGAAAAGGTTCCTACGTCCAACTTCTAATGTTGCACCCATGAACAAAGCACTTCACGTCAAGCTGCAACAAAGCACCTCATCTCTGTGAGGAACAGGACTATTTAATCATCAGGCAGTGTATAAATAAAAAATGGAAGCTAATGGCATCTGTAGCATTTCCCTGCTGGAAGAAAAGAGAACAGAGTCTGCCAGAGACTGTCATTCCATTATCCAGGACCTTGCTTGAGAGACTTTATGGATTCCATTACTTTTTGAAATGTCTTTAAAGCAAGGCAAACAGATTTTATTTTATCTAGTTGGATGTGCAGATAGGAAACGGGTCTCTTTTAGCAGGGCTCTGATTCATGCATGAGGAATTGGTTTGTCTATGCAAAAGATGTGAATAGGGTTTATAAGTAATAACAATAGATAAATTTTTCATAGTACTTTTGAAATATAAAGTGTGTCTTACATAGTAGTTTTCAGACTAAAATACAAAGAATAAAAGAAATACCAATATATAAAATTATTTTAAAAATGAGGGAAATATATAACTTGGGTTAAAAATTCCTGTTTGATAATCTGAGTGATCTAGACAATAGCTAATAGATTATGTTGAACAAAATCTTCAAATCAATTAAAAAAATGATTAGTAGGCATTTATTTAAGTGTTTCAGCCAGTTGCAGGTTTAACAATCTGAAGCAAATACAGGAATAGTTCACTCAGCCATCCATTTCTATCTTCCTGTATGATTTACCCCTCTAACCCTTGACTTCACAGCTACTTGAATTGCCATTACCTAATTAATTGATTGAATAAGTCCTGGACTAGTCTTTCTTTTACTCTTCTATTTCTCCATCTGTCCTGCTCACTGCTTGCTCTTTCCTCACACTGCACTGCTTACACTTGTACAGGAAAATGCAGAAAATTGTGTCTGGATTGTGTGCACTTGGAAAAGGGGTCAGCCTTTCAGCCTTTCAGCAAGTGGAAAGGGGTCAGCCTTTCAGCCTTTGCACTAGGAGTGTGCATTATTCTTTGCACTAGGTGTTTGCTTTATTTTTTGCATTAGGAGTGTGCATTATTCTTTGCACTAGGTGTTTGCTTTATTCTTTGCACTAGGAGTGCGCATTATTCTTTGCACTAGGTGTTTGCTTTATTCTTTGCACTAGGTGTTTGCTTTATTCTTTGCACTAGGAGTGTGCATTATTCTTTGCACTAGGTGTTTGCTTTATTCTTTGCATTAGGAGTGTGCATTATTCTTTGCACTAGGTGTTTGCTTTATTCTTTGCACTAGGAGTGTGCATTATTCTTTGCACTAGGTGTTTGCTTTATTCTTTGCATTAGGAGTGTGCATTATTCTTTGCACTAGGTGTTTGCTTTATTCTTTGCACTAGGAGTGTGCAGTATTCTTTGTTGTTGTCATTGCTGCTGTTGGATCTGTGAGTAATGATTCTCCATATGTACCCTCTCCAAATATGAATAGCTTCTGCTTATGGGTGAAATGAATAAAAAATTGTTCATCCTTCACTCAGAGCTTCAATTGTTGATGTATTTCCCAGGCCATAGTGTAGGGACTGACCCCCTGTCAAATTCGATCATAACTGGAATGAGTTTGCTCAGTCAGTTTATATTGACTCAGTATTTCTTAGATGCTCCTTGTCCCATTGTCACAGACATCAGCCATGGTAGGTAGGTAGGTATCTGTCTATAGATGGATGGATGGATAGAAGTTCAAATTTACACTAAAGTACACAAGGTTTCCAGAGAAACAGTATGTATCAAACAGGGCCGAGGGACCATTTCTGGAACCACTAACTGGTTCAACAAATTCAGAAGATTTTTGCTTGCACCTCGGTCCAAAATGTTCTGTTTGGAAACTTTGTGTACTTCACTGTAAATTTGAACTACAAATATATATATATGGACTAAGGACTAATGGTTATGAGTTTAAGCATGTGTGCATGAACATGGGAAACTGACAGTATTAACACAAGGATCTGGGCCATTAAATGAATCAGAGGTGTTTTTTTCAATCAGGATTAGGCTGGCCAAGAAACAAGCACAAGCAGGAATTAACACAGTGACATAAACTGCCTTGACTGACTCCACCAGCAGTCTCCCACGATCGAATAGGTTTGTGTGTGTGTGTGTGTGTGTGTGTGTGTGTGAGAGAGAGAGAGAGAGAGAGAGAGAGAGCGAGAGTGAGCAAGCAGGGCATTCTACACTGAAGAGTGCTATCCATGCCTCATAGTGGATATAAATGTGTGTGTATGTACATGTGTGACGGTGCAGTGGTGACAGGAGCGTGTGTGTATATGAATGATTGTGTGAGAGAGTGATGTTTATGCTGTCATTTTTCTTTCTTTGTTTATGTTCTTAATTTTTCCCAGCTGTGGATGTGAGTAAGGATGTATTTGGGTGAATGTCTTCAGTCTATTTTGGTCTCTAACACCAGACTGTATTTGTCTCTACTGGACAGTGTGTCATTGTATGAGTGTCTGAGACACTCTGTCTCACCATACACATATTTGTTTTCTGTCGTAGGACATTCTAAGTATACCAGGCTCATTCATAAACTTAAATAAAACAGTATTTTCCTACCTTGATGTGAATGTTTGTATTTAACTTTCTGCAGCATAAAAAAGCTGTGCGTTTGTGTACAATATGCAAACTGACTCACTATTAACCAACTTTCAGTTCTGAGTTTCTGTGCTCTGGAGAGAAAGACGGGGATCATTTTCACGTTTTTTCCCTTACATACATGCACTTCATGGCTGGTCACCATCCTTGCAGACAGAGTACTGTTAGGTTTGGAGAGCTTCACATAACATTTTGGAGAAAGGCCCTTGCATAGAGGGAGTGCCCCACAGGGTTCCTGTCCTCTGATGTTATGGAGAGAAATGGCACCGATGGCAGAGGTGAAGGTGTTCCTTTATTCCTCCTTTATTCCCATGCACTGTATAGCTGCTCTCATGGGTCCAGGCTCCAGAGCTCAGGGACACTTGTCAATGTATAGTATAACCGTGAGTGCCAGGAAGCCCTGTGGAGAAGGTGAAATAGGCAGCTAGCGAAAAACCACAAAGTTTGTTCACAGACAGGCTTGCCGAAAAAAAAAATTCCACATCAGCCACCATATGTAATTAACTGTTTTAGGTAGGTAGCTATAAAGCTGCATTTGTTCCTTTCCTTGGATTTCCTTTTTCAGGGCTTGGGAGAACCGATTCTATCACGACTGGTTAGCCCCTGCTCACAAAATTGTGTTTGTTTCTTTGTCTCCCCTCTAGAAGTGGCTTGTGGTTTTAGCCAGTACAGTGGAAAACCAGAAGGAGGGACTACTTTGTGGCTGGGTGGGGGATGGGGGTGGGGGTGGGAAGTGGTGGTGGAAAGGAATTGGTACAGAGTAGGAACAGTAAAGAAAGAAGTATTATGATTCTGGGTTCCAGTTATCCCTCAGTGTCTTGGAGGTGAAGAGTTCATGCCAGAAAAGGATGGACTGCTCTTTAAAGATGCTCAAAAGGGGAACTGGTTCTCTAAACAAAATCAAATACACTGTCTCTTATGTCTACCCATGGTGTGATTTTTCAGAAAAGCAAAATTAACCTAACATTTCTGGTGTTTGGGGGCATTCTGTAGATTTTTGTGAGTCTACTTTGTGTGTGTGTGTGTGTGTGTGTGCATGTGTACGCGCGCAATGGCATACACATTTATGGTTTATGTTTGCAGGTGCATACCAGGAGTTAATGACAGTAATCATATGGTCATATGGGTTTACAGTGCATGACAATACTGTCTGTAACCTCCCACACTGCTTCGCCACAATCGTCTGATATGTCTCTCAACTGCCCAGTGCCCTTTGAGTCCACTCCAGATATATATATATATATATATATATATATATATATATATATACACACACACACTCGGCAACCCAGGGTCTGTTATTGTTTCACTGATCTCTACGCTCCCACAAGCCCATGCAGAAGGACTTGAAAGACAAATGAAGTTATTCATTTTCTGGGGTGATGTCATCCTCAGCTGCCCTATAATCAGCAATTTCCTGTGCCGTGATTGGAGGCCCGTTGAGTGCACGAGAGGATTTCCAGGGCTGCCAGTGGCAAGTAGGGCATCACGGGAAGGTTGGAGGTTACATTAACGGTTCTAGCTTTGTTATAATCACACAATTACTCACAGCTGTTAATGGTTTAGTAGAGTAAATTTGATGAGCTCTTAATTTGATGACTGAGCTAAAATTGAATCAAACCAAAATGAATAAGTTAAAAGTGACAGACTGGTAATGAGATGTGCTGAGACTCACAAACCATGACTCATAACTCAAGACTCATAACCCAAGATTCATAACCCATGACTCATAACTCAAGACTCATAACCCATGCTTCTGGTGTTTTTACTGTCAGTACATTGGAAGAGATGAAGGAAGCCACTCACTCTCCTAGGCATGGTCTAGAGGTAGCTTGGAATGATGCACTGTATTCAGTATAAAACACACTTGACAGAGGAAAGTAACATGAAAATGACAGGATAAAATCATGACTTTGAAAACACTTGAACTGGCTGGGATAGACTACAGTAACTGTTATTATACACATTGCAACCTATCATTAGTGTTCACAATATAACAATATAACCCATCATGCCTGTCAGAGCAAACACACATGAATCCATGAACATACGAACACACACACTCACCTTCACAAATGCACATGTTATGGAACAGATTTACTGATTAGTGAACATCTGCAATAAGAACATCAGATGCAGTGTATCTTGGGGTTGATAGCTGATAACTCTAACACAGTAGCAGTCTCTGAGGACAAACATGATCAAAATGGCAGCAATACAAGATAAATAATAAATTCCTACTTCAGTTGTTGAAACTAAACTATTTTCAGACACTTTACAATTTAAACAACAATAGAATTCTCACTTGTCTTTAGGTTCAATAGTACCTCTCCAAACAGCAAACCAGCTTCTGCTTACATAGAAGAATGATAAAAGCACATGTTGTAGTTGTCATCTTGATTACTGTCTCTCTGGTGTCCTGACAGACATGGTGGCCATTGTAACTGCAGGGAGTGAGGTTAAGTGGTTGTACTTTTGAAGTCTGCCAACTCAAATCAAACAAACAAACAAAAAAAACAACAACAAACAATGAACAAACAAAAAACCCAGAAAAAAAACAATATAAAAACAGGCTGAATTCTCAGTGCATACATACAGTGCATGCCATATTCTATCCTTAGGGCAAAACACTATACATCAGTCTATCACAATATATGACTGTATAGTGAAAGGAACCACTAATTTTGCGTCTGTAGTGATAGATATAAAATGATGTGAATTAAAATTAATTATGAAAACAATAAAACGAAGCTAATGCTTTGGGGTGTGGAGTTCTGTCTCGGACTTTGCATTATCAGTTCATTATAAGTTGTTTTAATCAAAAGTAAGTGATATGATCTTAAATCGTGGGATAAAATATAACGACTGCATTATAACTTGGTCAAACAAAGGTTTCTCCGTAGTTTGTGGCTTGTTTCCATGGAACCACAGCGCCCCCTGTTAGTTGTGACTAAAAAGGGTCTGTAAAGAATGTTTTCTTTTAAGTTTTTCCTAGTTGGGCTAACCTACAAACAGACGCTCCAGCCAAAATTCAAACCTGTTAAAGGGAAAACCACTAAACTGGCTGAACAAAACCAAAATCATTGATGAAAATGACTAATTTTCTTAAAATAGCACAAAACATTTTGTCCGTTTATATAACCAAAGAATGCATTTTTTCGTAATTGTGCTTGTATTTGTAATGTTGGACTGTTCTTTGGCAGGACTTGAAAGATGTGATTTCTCAAGATTGTGAAAAAAATGCTTTAAACGTAACACAATGAAACCACTAGAGGGCAACAGTGCAGCATGTTGCATCCTTTATAATTGCCGACTAACACACAATATTAATACAATAAACAAATAATAACAAGAATTATTTGAATGACTTTCTTTCCTCGTTGTGTGCAGCACCCCGGTTCGTGTCTGAAAGAAACCGGATTCTGATTTCAGTAATACACTGTATTTCCATTTAGCTCTGTGAAATCTGTTTTGCCCTCCTGCTGCCATGGCCTGTTTATCTAGACGAGAGACCCACAGCTCTGCTGTGAGGACTTCAATAAACCTCAGTGCACTTTGAGCTGCGAGAAATATCAGTGCTTGGAGGAAACAGCAGGAACATTCTGTAGCCTCTAAATCTCATGGTGAGTTCTGAACTGAATTGCGATCCAGTGTGTATGCATCAGAAACAGAATAATGTATTACTTTATACTAGATGCTCAGAATAATTATTTTCACTCTAGAGCAAGTGACACTCATAATGAATACAATACTATAGTTTTTGTAGATTGTTTGCCTGTGGCTCTATGGTATGGTTTAAAGAACATTACTTTTTTTCTGAGAAACACTCATGTAGTATATTTACAAGAAAATCTATAATGATATTTAGTTTAATGTTGCATTTTCTAAATGAGCTAAAATCTTGTCCAGTTTCAGTAAACATATTTAGGACATAGTATTATTTTCATAATAAAATAATTTTCATTATTTGGAAATGTAAAATAAACACAGCAAAGTGGAATTAAAAGCTTAAGAACTAATCGTAATGAAATCATGGGGAATATTTTCTACTGATTTTTCTCTCTCATATTGTCAGAGACAATAGGGAAGTGAATTCATACCACTATGGCAAGGCCTGATCTTGGAGCAGTTCACTCAATGTGCCAACGCTAATATGGAGGCAGCTAAACAAAAAAACTCTAGATCTGCAGAATGAGGCAACCACCATTCAAGGTTCATCTACTACATTTGTGAATATGACAAAGATTTTACAAAAATCCATACAAATCGCTTTCATGTCTCTAATGAAGACATTTCCTTTCCCATGCAGCCTCAGCAGGTCATTTGCTTAAAAGGACAGAGAGCACTATGGCCTTAGCAAAACTCTACAGTATTTGTTTACGGAGACAAACAAACCTGTCTTTTAAGAAGTCTGAAGTACATTTACCAGATACACAAATGGCATCTCTGTGCACTAGATTTTTTTGGAAAGGTCCTGGGCAGCCTCAGTTGATGTAGGCAATGCAGAAAGGAAAACTCCCTAGAAGTGTCAGAGGTGTCATGCGTAAATGTCAGAAAAGTGTGGGATGTTACTGGCTGTCAAAAGCCAAAGCTGATTAAATCCGTTTAAGGCCTTGACATTTGGCCCTTAGAATTGCTTTCAGAAGGACAACCATAAAGGTCTCATTTCCTGGAGCCTGCTTGAGATCTTTGTAGGGCCCACTACACAGATCAAAGATAGAGCTTGATACTGATTTATTCACAAGTCAATGACCCATTAAAGATGATTGGTTGATGGAGGGTGCTCCAAAATGTCCTTGCATAGTATCAAATAACTTGGGAAAATAGGATTAAATCAAATAGAACACAAAAAGTAAGTAAAATATTAGATACAAACTTAAATATTTTTTAAAATGCTGAAAACATTCAACAGGAATACTCATTTCTGTATGGAAATCTGTGTACCATTGAAATTACCTACCTTAGCATTTTCAGGCAGTATATGTGTACTACCACAATAATAACACAACAAGACATCATACGGCAGCTGTGTCCTGTTCTGGTGAAAAAGTAAAGGTACTATTGGATATGTCTTTCCTAGCTAAATCAACACTATAATTCTGCTCTGGGCAGCATGTCAGAGCTCCATGAAAATTTGGAACCTATGAAGGACAAAGTTGAGAAAGCTTGATAAAACAGTATGTTTACACATATTGCTTGATAAAGCAGTAAAGCGGTATGTTTGATAAAGTAGGATGTTTGCACATCTCTTATTACACTTTGTGTTTGACAGATTGGCATGACTTTGGTAGTAACGGTTCATGGTCTGAGTGAAGTTGGTGCTGTGAGGTGATTGCTGTGGTGATCGATAAACAAAAGAAGCAGCTAAACAACTTAACAGCTAATGTTTCTTTATGGTCAAAATGTTGCAGAATAAAGTATGTACCTACAAGAACTTAAAAAAGAGTTTGTTATAGTATTTACCTAACCCCTAACTTTTCAGCTCACACTTTTAAATGGTTGGACTCGTCTTTTAGCTGCAAGAATTGCCCATCAGTAGAATGAAGGGTGAAATGATTTAACCAACACGTCAGCCAAACAGCAGAGAGCAGTGGAAGGTTTCAAGGGTAGGTCCACTCTGGTCTACCAGCTCTGCATGGAGCAGTGATAGCATTCGGCTTGGGTTCAGTCGACTGAGAGTTCAATTAAACCAGCGATTACCCATGTCAGATCCCTGGATTTATTAGTGACTGAGAGTACAGTTTGGTACAAAAAAAGTATCTTCAGGGTTGATATTTAATTTAACCTGTAATAGAATAAATCCTCCAACAACACTTAAAATGCTACAAATAAAATATTAGAATAGACAGTGCAATATATTTAAAATAAACAAATAAATACAATATTAGAATAGGCAGTGAAATATATTTAAAATAAATAAATAAATACAATATTAGAATAGACAGTGAAATATATTTAAAATAAATAAATAAATACAATATTAGAATAGACAGTGCAATATATTTAAAATAAACAAATAAATACAATATTAGAATAGACAGTGAAATATATTTAAAATAAATAAATAAAAACAATATTAGAATAGGCAGTGAAATATATTTTAATAAAATGAATATTAGAAAAGGCAGTGCAATATATTTTACCATTGGACATAAGTAGAGTAATTGACCACAAATAATTAAATCTTTTATATAACCATTTAATGTCATGTAAGAATTATGTGCTTTTTCAGCAATATGTTCCATTGTTGGTTTGCTTCCCTTTCAGCCACAAAATCTATTTTTCTTGCAAGACAGATTAGAATAATACTAAAATGATTAATTGCGTAGCTGGGTCACTGAGGGTTACCCATTACAGAGGCACAACATACTGTTATTCCTGTGCTGAGGTGATGTGTCTATTTCTGAGGGATCAGCAGAACTGGCTGCCTCTCAGAAAACCTGTTTCCAATGAACTTACGGTTTGCGTACATGCTCTTGCATAGACTCTTTGGATCATCATGTGTGGGACAGAGGAAAGCTGAGTGATTAGAGAGCACAACCGATTCATTTAAAGCACTAGAAATGTCCAAACATAACAAATAGTGCATCACAATAGTGAAGATGAGAAAATATGAGAAAAAAAAAGAGAATATGAAATGCACATTCTCAGAGCCTCTACACTGAAAGCCCAAAATAATACAACAGACAATATTCAAAGTTCTGCTGTTCCAGGGATTCTTCATGTCTGTTTTACCTTCTGACTTTATCCTTTTCGTTGTGCTGCCATAGCTAGGTCTGCTAGTGACACACATAATGGCCAGCTACTTCATGCAAACTGGCATCTGTAAATGGCATCATAAAAGCAATAAAAGAAATGTTAATGAATAAATAAATTACGTAAATGTTAGATTAAGAATGGACTAAATCCTAAAATAGTTGTTTTTATTTCCAAATATCTTACATGCCATCTCCAAGAAATGCAAACGTCCTACACGTAAAGTTAAGGAGCCTATGCGTCTTAAGTTATACAATTGTTTCAGAAAATATGCTTTTGGCTAACAGAATGTTTGAGAATGTTTACATTGAACAAATATGTTACACAATTCAGATAAAGATTAAAAGTACACATTGTCTTAATGGTGAGTTATGTTTTATATACTTGATTTTAGTTTACCTGTGTTAATGACAATTTTATTGTTGCATTGTCTACAATTTGATATGAACAATCAGTGCTGAACTGCATTCGGTGAGTAGAATGAGAGGTTTCTCTGTCCGTTTTGCGAACAGTTAGTTGTCCACCCTAAATGTGAAAACTGTTCGATGTTTAGGTACTCCAGTCAACCTGAGCCTAAAGTAGCCTTATTAGGCCAGAGTCATAAGCGATCAATTAGTTGCTTAGTTGCTTATCAATTAGTACGACAGGAGGCGCAAAGAATAAACAAATATGAGAGCAGTTAGATTGTTTTGCAAGTTCACTATTAATCTATGCGATCTGTGAGTTTCGCAACTCATCAAAACTAGTTTGTAGACCAAGAACGTCAAAGTCAATCACTTAAAGGGCCACACTTAAATATTATAACAAAATATTTGTTGGGTGGAGAACATGTATGTTTTTATTTCATTACTATAGTACTTGAACTGTCCATTGCTTATTAAAATATGTAAAAACAAAATATAATTAATTGAAGTAGACCTTGAAATATTACTTTATTTTACTAATAATGTAAAAATTAATATACATACAAAGGTATGTATGTATGTATGTATGTGAAGCAGGCTAACATTAACAGACAATCAGCATTTCATGGGCTGGACTGAATTTGGCCAACCTTTCCACCTTGAGATACAACAGAGCTTTTTGAAAATGATATTCATTCGAAAGTGAGGCACTTTTGAAGCAGTCTGGAATGGCTGGAGGATGGTTAGAGATGGAATATTCAACATGTTTGTTCTGTGCCATTATGCTATGGAAAGTTCAAGACTAATTTTGGAAGAACCATAAAGATGGTTACTGCTAAGAAGTTATGATTCCAAATGTAAGATTATAGGGTTATAACCTATCTCCTAAGAACTGCCTGTTGCCCTTTGTTTATCTTTCCTGTCTGTAATGTACCTTTAAAGTTATTAGGTATAAATCCATAAGTTGACCTTCTAATAGGTTTGGTAGTCTGGGCACATTAAAATGAATATGTAAGCCACCATACTTAATTATGGGTGCAAGTTTGAGCAAATCTCAGCAAAGCACTGCAGTCTTTTTAAGCTGAGTTTGATTTGGTTTGATGTAAAAGCTACACCTTGTAACTGGGACCCTGGTATACTGCTTATATTAAACATGTGCATATTGATTCATGTGGATATGCTTACTCTTCAGTTTGGCCAGAAAGTGTTGTGCCCTAGTCTCTCACACACACACACACACACACACACACACACACACACACACACACACACAGCAGATGTTTGATAGAACATTTCAAAATAAATATTTAAAAATATGTGATGTGCTGGCAGAATAGGCATTTGTATTAAATAACAGAAGTGTGTATATTCAATAAGCATTTACTTTTTTAATAAACAATAATTAAATGAAAGTTACTTAATTGTCGTAGATGAATTCAGATGGACTGACAGTTATTTAGGATAAAAAAAGGCAGTCATCCCATATTGCTGGTCTGTGGTACAGGGTTGTGGTGCACATATCCTGGCACAAACAATTGGAAATCAAGTAAGACCACTGAGATAGCAGCATAAGTAGCACATGGCGAGCTCATTAGGGGAGCAATCAGCAGCCAGTTGAGCTGCTGAGCTCCTGCAGTTTTGGCTGTGGCTTTGAGGAGCCACATTCAGACTGAGTTACTGTACCCTTAAGTTATCCAGTCACAACACTGACAGCACTGTTGAATGGTATAGAGTGCATGTGGAGTGCTCCCAGAACCTTCATTTATATAGGCCATTTCCCAGTGGTTGCCTTATAAAGCTAGCTGAACAGCTCTATAATAGAATTAGCTAAGCAACTTTATTTAAAACAATAAGATATACTCTAGATGTTAAGTCTGGTTAGGCAGGGTGCAAACTAAAATGAAACCAATTAGACTGTAGAATTTGGAACATCAAAAAAGAGCAAATTACTCATGGTTACGGTGCAGGTAATATATCCATAATTTGTAGAATACACAAGTTACCCCGTTCTGTTATTCTTCAAATAGTGTGCAACTATCTGAAGAATATTTTTAATATATTAATATCTTAAGTGTTTTTATCTGTCATCGTGTGGGGCAACCTAGCTCCATAAGGTCTCACATAGCAATCATGAAGGCTGGGGGATGACAGCAGTATCTCTCAGTGAATGCAAGTGACACTTCCAGGGTACCTTCAGTTAAAATTATGATTCCTGTTACCAACAATTACTTGGATGCTCATCTAGGTTTGGGAAAATGAGCACAGTAGTGGAATAATGTACACTAGAGATCAAAATTAGAGAACAATGTATGAACGTTTGATTTTTTCAGAAATAATGTAAACTACAATGATCAACATTTGAAGGATTTTTTGTAAGGGGTACACCATGCCACTAGAACAGTGTTTTGCAAAATAACCAAAGTATATCAACATGAAACATTTATTTTGCAAAAAACTTGATGATCATAATTAGAGAACAGCAATGACTGTAGCACAGAGAAGGATCACAACTAAATTTTCTGAAAGTTACAACAGTCAGTAATCAGTGGGAAGTGTACAGGCCTTTGCTTTGAATAACTTCAGCACATCTGCGGCCACGGGACATCACTAGTCTCTCACACCGCTCTGGTGTGATTTTGGTCCACTCTTCTTACAGTCTCTTCCACAGTTCTGTGACTGTTGTAGGTTTCTTGGCCATAACTTTGT
>JAOXYF010000027.1:6059084-6084324 GCA_028565775.1 Sternarchorhynchus goeldii | reverse complement strand
AAATTTAACTGGGAGCCAATGCAGGGCTGATAAAACTGGGCTGATGTGATCAAATTTTTTTGTTCTAGTAAGAACTCCCTACCCGCTTCCCTTGGTACCAGCGGCCCTGGAGCAGCTACGAGCTGCTTGTATCTTCACAAAGCTAGACCTGCACAGCACCTACAACCTGATAAGAGTAAGGGAAGGTGACGAATGGAAGACCGCGTTCAGTACGGCTACTGGACACTATGAGTACCTGGTACTTCCGTACGACCTTGCCACGGCACCTTCGGTCTTTCAGGCATTCACTAACGAGGTCTTGCGTGAATTCTTGGGTAGGTCAGTTGTTGCTTACATCGACGGCATTCTGATTTATTCCTCTTCCCCAGACCAACATGTATGGGACGTACGAGCCGTCCTCAGTACGTTGATACGTAACCGGTTGTACTGCAAGCTCGAGAAATGTGAGTTCCGTCTGGCAGAGGTGAGCTTTCTCGGTTACGTTATCCGGAAAGGAGCGGTAAGTATGCAACCGTGCAAGGTGGAGGCGGTGTCTGGATGGCCGAAGCCGTGCACTAAGAAGGACTTGCAATGCTTCTTGGGACTTTGCTAACTTCTATAGACGCTTCATTAGGTCATTCAGCACCACGGCGAAGCCCCTGACGGACCTCCTGAGGGGGGACAGAGGAAAGTGCTGCGTTGGGGCTCCGAAGTGGAAGACTTTCAAGAGCCTCAAAACGGCATTCACGACCTCGCCTGTCCTTCAAGGGACTCTAATCGTCCCTTTATCGTGGAGGTGGACGCTTCGGATGTTGGAGTGGGCGCTGTGCTATCCCAAAAACAGAGTCAAGGAGGTAAGGCTAAGCCTATCGCCTTCTTCTCAAAAAAGCTCTCCGCCGCCGAGAGGAACTACGGGGTCAGACACAGAGAACTGCTGGCCATGAAACTGGCCTTAGAGGAGTGGCAGCACTGGTTAGAGGGAGCAAGGCACCCGTTCACGGTCATCACCGACCACAAGAACTTGGAGTACCTCAAGACCACAAAAAGGCTTAACCCTCGCCAGGCTCGGTGGTCCTTGTTTTTCTCCCATTTTGTGTTCCAGGTCACCTACATAGCGGGAGACCAGAACACATGTGCAGAAGCCCTTGCCCGTCAACACTCTCCAGATGCTCTTTCTACGTCCCAGGAGCCAGTACTGTCTCTGGCCTGTTTCTTGGGTAACATCAGCTGGCAACTGGACTGGGACATAAGAGCGGCCAACCATCATCCTGACTGTCCTCCCCACAGGCTGTTTGTTCCGCTCAGGCACCGATCGCCTGGGCTCACACGGCTCTAGGAGCTGGACATCCGGGGTCTACCCGGACCGGGCAACTCCTGAGTGCTCGCTACTGGTGGCCGGGCCTCCATGCTGACGTTGTCCGTGCCATCAACTCCTGTCCAGATTGTGCCTGGTGCAAAGTGCCCAGAACGCCCATGGCAGGGAAGCTGCACCCTTTGCCCACACCAAAGAGGCCTTGGTCGCACATTGCCCTGGATTTCATCACTGACCTCCCCACGTCGGAAGGTAACATGACTATCCTGGTCATAGTGGACAAGTTCTCTAAGATGATTCAGTTTTTGCCCCTCTCAGGTCTCTCTACGGCGTGGCAGACCGCGGACTTGCTGTTCCGGAACGTCTTCCGGCAGTTCAATCTGCCTGAGTATGTCGTCACCGACCGGGGGTCTCAATTCACATCAAGGGTATGGCGGGAGCTGCTGAGCCGCCTCAACATGGCAGTGAGCCTAACCTCGGGATACCATATTCAGGTGAACGGCCAAGTGGAGCGAGTGAACCAGGAGCTGGGTAAGTTCCTCCGGCTGTGCTGCCAGGAGCACCCAGACTCCTGGTGCACATACCTCCCTTGGGCTGAGTATGCCCAAATCTCCCTGACTCATGTAGGTACAGGTCTCACCCCCTTTGAGTGCGTGCTAGGCTACCAGCCCCCGTTGTACCCCTGGAACCCCCAACGCTCTGACCAGCTGGTTGTGGAAGACTGGTTCCGGAACAGTGGGCGTGTCTGGGAGGAGACCCACCAATGCCTCAGAAGGGCAATAGTCAACTCCAAGCGCAAAGCGGACCGTCGACGAGGAGAGACCCCTCGTTTTGGCATCGGGGAGAAGGTGTGGGTGGCCACAAAGAACGGCAGGATGGGCCCTACCGGGAAGTTGGCCCACAAATACGTAGGCCCCTATCCCATAGTCACTCGTATCAACGACGTGACCTACAGGATAGGGGTTCCCAGCGGAAGCAGGGCCTCAACGGCATTCCACGTCTCCGCGCTGAAAAGGGTAAGACCAGGCCCTTTGGAAGAGGAACCGGTAGGGTCTCCCCCTCCACCTATTCTGTTTCAGGAAGGTTCGGACTACAGGGTTCAGGCCCTCCTGGACTCCCGATGGCGAAGGGATCGCCTACAATACCTGGTTGATTGCGAGGGATTCGGACCAGAAGAGCGAAGCTGGGTTCCCGCCTCTCAAGTTCTGGACCCCAACTTAATCGCCTCATTCCACCATTCCCGTCTGGATCGCCCGGCTCCGCATCGCCCGGCTCCACATCACCCGGCTCTGCGTCGCCCAGGGTGTCCACCAGGGCGTCCACCAGGGAGGAGGCGGTCGGGGCCCCTGGGGGGGGGCTCTGTCACGTCGAGGCGGACACCCAACCCGCTGGCCACGGCCACCAATCCCGGGCTGATGAGATCTCAATCGCCTGCTTATTGACGACACCTGTGGCTCGTCAGCTCAGTGACTATATAATGCCACAGCACTGTTCATTCAGTGCTGTGCATTAGCCAAGCCTAGCCGACTATACTCAGCCTCTGTGCGTTACACACGCTGCTTTGTCTGCTTCTCGCTGCTTTGATACAGTCTTACCGGGAATATCCGGACTTTGCTTTGCTCATTCGCTTTTTCGTGTTAACGTTGTTTTGTGTGTCTTGTGCGCCACTGGAAACCACCCTGCTAATAAACTACTCGCATGTTTCCAGTAGCATCTGCCTCTGCTCCCTCCGCCCTGCCGTCACAGAGAATAATCTTCCTGAATGGACAAATATGGTTTTGTTCATGCTTTGTCCATGACTTGGAAAACCATAAGTGACTTTTGACTAATTTTACAGGAGAGCATACATGACCTTCAGCTATGCTCTGTTTATTAACATATGTCTTATAATTTATTAAAAATTGGTTTAATATCTGTAGCTGATTAGGTCTCAGGTTTTTCACTCAAAATATTCGTTACATCCATCTGGTTCTTAAGCCTAAGATTGATTGTTTTACCACTGTTATCTGAATGTTGTGGATATTGATGCATTTCTGACATTTATCGTTATTTCCTAATTTGCATGATCTGACAATGGATTATCAATGAAAGTCCTACAAGTCCAGTAACAAGAAATGAGAGCAGCTCCTTCAATAACTTATTATTACATTACTCTGTCAAGCTAGTCTGCATTTCTCAATTTATCACTACTGATCGAAGCATAATGATTAAATGTATTTCATTCAGATCAGGGAAAAAATTGTGATGAGACTATAAAAATTATGAGACTAAAACTTTTGCTGCTTTTCAGCCTTGTTAAAGTCTCTAATAGCAGCATTAAGGTGGAAAAAATTCATTTTGATTTCATTCACTTTGATTTCAAAGGTTGAAAGTTATGTTGTGAACTACATAACGGCTGTCTTGTGTGAAACACATCATTTTCTGTCTTTATGTTTAAACTGTATTCTAGTGCACAGTCTGGTCTCAGTTCTTGACAAACCGCTTCATTACATTACACAGACAGAACCCTGTCTCTGAACGTCTGGTAGATGTCTGCAGTGTTTCGTTCCTTGCACACAGAAGTCTGTGTGTAGCTGATTCTGGTCTTGCTTGAGCCATGTAGATCAGAAACAGTGCTGAAAGATAACACCAGCACTGTAATTTTTGCACAGTTTCCCAGTCTGATGCTTGAAGACTTAAAAAGTTAAGTGCTTAGTGATCACTGCAGGGTAGGGATCCTCCAGGACTTGCTTTGCAAACACTTGGTCATTTGTATTCAGTGTTAAAAAGAGTTTGTTGGGTTACCCATATAAACAAGTATCAATTTGGCTCAAGGAGTCTGATTATCACAAGCTCTATACGCAAACGTGAAGAACAAAACAACCGGTTTTCAGTGGACAGGGAAGGTAATGTTTTTATAAACATTAAAACAAACAAAAAAACCCAGCAACAAAAAGACTTGGTCTAATCATACAAGCAGGATTGTCCTTCCTGTTCCAAATACTGCCAAGATCAGAGGGAATGATTGCTGATTTTTATATTGCTTTTTTGCTAGTAGAAAAACAATAGATCTTCTCCCCAAACTCATAAAGGAAAATAGGTTTCTCTGAATGCATGCATACACAGCAAGCACTGCTGTATATTCTGCTATGCATTGTGTTTCCCATTGTTACTGTTTAGATCAATGGACTAAGAATTCATCTACACAGACATATAAAATATTTCCTTTTCTCGATTTTTTAACAAAGCTAAACATGTATTTAACATATATTTAATGTTAAAGCAGCATGGTGAAGCTTTCCTGGTCTTCACTGGGCAAATGTGCAGTGAAGAAATGCAGGACCTGTTGGCTTAAATACATGTGTAAGCTTGTTAATCAATAGCTGTAATCATTAGCTGGGTGACTGGGACTGGGGTGGGCGTGTGCGTGTGGAAGGAGTGGGTGTGTGTCTGTGGCTGGGTGCCCGGTGCACCGTGATGGTACGTAGGTGTGCTTTGCTTGGTTATTTGCTATTTTATCTCTCAAATTTATATTTACATTAAAATTACATTAAGAATTCCTATCTCTCTATTCTAGATCAGTAACTGCAATGTACTAAGTACATTCCAAAGAAATAGGATGTCATTCATCAGCTGTGTAAGAAAAATGCTTTATATATATATATGTGTGTGTGTGTGTGTTTTAAAATAAACAATTTACTATATTAACAATTAACAAAAAAAACATTTACTTATTTGCTATTTTATGTCTCAAATAAATCAATCAATGCTCTTAAAGCATGCAACTACATCCCGTGACTGGGGGAAGGAGGAAGGAGCAGTAGGTGAGGTCGGCAGAGGAATTCCCACAGGATCCATATTTACTAAACAACCACAAAGTAAAATAGTGCGTAGTGTAGTAGCACAACACGTACAAGGCAGAGAAAGCCTCAGCAGCGCAGCAGTCTGCTTGCAATGTACAGCATTGAAGAGCGAGACCTGTGGGCTTACATAATGAAAACAAAACAAGGAACAGGTGTTCTCAATACTGGGGTGATTGTGACCGTGGAAGGAGTGAGTGTGAGTGCAACGAGGTGGGCGTGTCCCTGGAGCTGGGGGACAAATCCTCTCTCAAGCCATGTAAATTTACAGTTAGAATGAAGGTACTCACTCAAGTGAAGCTTGTGTGACATACTCAGAGAAATCATCTAGAATAGATTTCAAGTCCACATTTCTGTCTCTGGAATGTTCTATGAACAGGGCCACCAAACCATTAAGTCTCTCTTTTCTTCAAGAAGTAAGCATTCACTTTAGGAACTCTGTTTAATTCAGCCAACTGCTCACATTTTTCTTTCCACTTTTGAACTCCGCTTTTGTACCTGAATTTATTTAACATCTACATCGGTACAGCATAGAATACATAAAAAGCCAACTTTAACTTTAATCTTAACCTTTACACTACCTATTTGGATCACAATAAATATGTGCCATGTCAGAATAATATTTGGTAAATAATAATAATAAAGTTTTTTAGATATTTTTTAGAATTTTAATATATTTTAATGGAATTACTTTTGTAGAGTTGAATATATGAATATATCATATTTGAAAGGTCAGTTTAAAAAACGTTTGTCCATTTGTCTTCCAGGGATGATACACCTCATATATAAGAGATACACAAAATGAAAGCAGCATATGTTAGCTGATGAGGTATACTGTTGTTAAATGACTCATTAGTGAATTCATATAGCATAAACTCAGTTGGAATTGACCCATCTGGAACTGTATGGGGACCTTTCTGAGAGTCCAGTTACTGCGGACCCTCCATTGCGATTGCCCTCCCTGCCCCTCCCCTTGGTAATTACACCACTGGTTTGTCAAAAGTTGTACACTTCAAATGTAGGAGTGATTGTTTCCTCTTGTGCTGTTGCACTCACATGGCACCCACACAACACTTTTTGTTTGTTGGTTTCTGTCTCTGACTTGTCATATTTTATTCTTTCCACTCCTTCTCCCAGTCATTGTACTTAAACCCCATATTTTCCTGTCTGTCTGAGTTCCTGAGCCACTTTTGTTTTGTTCCATATCCATAGTTACTGCTGATTGCTTATTTATCTTTCTTCTACAGTATTTTAGACTATGGAGTAGTAGGTCTTTGCCTGCTCTACAATGCAGTTTTGTGACAGAAAGTTTTGGACGCTGACCAGATGAGCGGGTTAATAGAACCATTGAACACAAGCCATATTAGGTGGAGATTCCTAGGAGACCCTCACTGCCAACTATCTCACCCTCACTGTCTCACTGATATCTGTAACAGTAAGACCAGCTGTAGACACATGCAACTCCTAGAGTTTTTGTTTCAGCCATCTTTATTTTTTCTGCATGTTCTCTGTTCAGTAAGAGAGAGAGGGAGTGTGTTCTCCCCACCCTTATCCACACTTGTGTCTAGCTATACCTTCTTAGTCTGTGTACTTTGCCCTGTGTCTTTGTTTCCCGTCCTTCTAACTTGCGACACATCGAGAATGACAGTGAGCTAACCTTTTTAGTGAAATAAATTATTTAAAAGAAAAAAAACACAGCATAATGCTGGATGAGATCAACAAACACATAGTTGAAGGTATAATTTGGATCAATTTTCTACTGGAAGATCTAAGCACAATGCTGTCATTGTCCTTGGTGTATGTTGCCAAAAAGTACATACCATCTCAAATGACCATAGCAAAATTTTGAATGATGTTTAATAAATATCACATGCTTTTGTTTAGGGTTTAAGAACAGAAGTTGCTTTATTTTGGCAAGTATTCTAAATAATTTGATGACACTGAGGTGACATTTAATAGTAGTTTATGAGACTTGATGTCCCTAGGAAAAACCCAATTCCCACAGTTGTCAAACTGTGATATGTGGAGAAAGTTCAAACAAGTTGAAGTTACAAGCAAGCACAAACAAGTTAACAGATGTCAAAGGTCACATTTGGGCTTATCCAAAGTTGGTATGTTTAGGGTTCTAGAGAATCCTAATGAGAGTCTTTAGAAAAAGAAGAGGTTACAGTTTGTATGTTTTTCTCCAAAGGCCACGTGTAGAGCAAGATATGTTCATCTCAAATATGTAGGAGTATATGCAGATTTGTGTAATTTCAAAACCCATATAAAAAGGGTCTGTAATAAAGTAAAATTCAGTGTGGCCTGGGTGCTAGAAATTTCCTATCAGTCAAGGGAGCTGACATATACTTGTACTCAAGGTCTGCTCCCACTTCACATAATGTTTGATATGTTGTTCTAATATATATGTAGCTTTGAAACTGTAATCACAGTACAAACAAACACTTAACATCACAGTACAAACAAACATTTAACACTTTACACAAGAAGCTGTTCGGGTGTCATCATTGTTTCATAGTTCTGTTTTCATTATTCTACAGCAATACAATCTTCTTAGCTGGGAAAGCTTCATCTAGCTTCTAAGATTATGCATGGATTAGCTTCTCCTCCATCTAATTAAAAGCAGCTAGCATTGCAGCTGATCACACACACCCGTCACACACACTCTTCACTCTACCGATCACACACACCCGTCACACACTCTCTTCACCCTACCGATCACACACACCCGTCACACACTCTCTTCACCCTACCGATCACACACACCCGTCACACACTCTGTTCACCCTACCGATCACACACACCCGTCACACACACATCACACACATTCTTCACCCTACAGCCGTCTGGACAAAGGTATCGAAGCACTCAAGCCCGTACTACCAGACTGCAACAGTTTCCTTCCTCATGCCATTGGACTGCTCAATAACCAGTGACTGGACTGATATATCACACACAAACACAACTGCATCTTTTGCACTTGGAAACATACACTAGCATTGCACTATTTACCACCTGCTGGTAATCAAAACAGAGGGATCGACTGTCTATATTACTGCCCCCCCATACTTATTGTATTTATTGTACTGTGTTGTACTTCTCCCCCCCATACTTATTGTATTTATTGTACTGTGTTGTACTTCTCCCCCCCTACTTATTGTATTTATTGTACTGTGTTATCTATGTTGGTGTATTTATTGTACTGTGTATCATTAATAAATTCTTCTGCACACAGAGTTAGCAGAGGTGCAGCTAAGTGGAACTGAACAGGAAACTTTGCATTTAGCTGTTCGACTTTGGCCAGGCCATCTTTTCTTTCGGAGTATCACAACAGAAAAATTCATAACCACAATCAATTAGAGAATCCCTATCGTTCACTTAAGTAAAATTCCTATCCTGACATTGATTAAGCCAAGAAAAAAAATCCCCCTAAAAGTGGCTTAGACGTAAATCCTCAAGTTATTTTCATTCAGTATTTGTGGATCTATGAATATGCAAATAGTGCCCATCTTTATATCCACCAAATGGTGCTTGTCTCTAATCTCCACCAAATGGTGCCCGTCTCTAATCTCCACCAAATGGTGCCTGTCTCTATCTCCACCAAACCCTCCACCCTCCTGGGGCTCATGTTTACTTGCTCACCTTTGACTCTGCTCATCAAACTGCTCATGAAACTTTGTTTGTTTTCTGTGTTGCACGCTGCTGTATGCTACACAATAACACATTAACACTAGCATGTCCTAAATTTCTCAGACATATATGTTTACTCTTCTTCTTCAGAATGTATCATAATGGTAATGTGTTTAATCTAACTCCCTCTACAGCATGAGAAATGTAACAGAAACAGATTACATAAGCCTTTGGCTTGACTACATTACCAAGCAGTTTATAATGTGTTGTGGATGTTAGACAACCATGGTTCTGATTACCACTTCTGACAAGATGGCTGTCTTGTAAAAATAAACATCCAGGTGTGCAATCAGGAAGAAATGTGTTGAACATCACAGAAAGTCTCTGGAGAAAGGCGTCTAGTTCATAACTAATATCAAACTACACTTAAGCTGGCTTCACACTGAGCTATACTCAGCCTGATTTTTCTGTCATAGGTGCAGCACAATATCTTTGTGAGTTAAGATTGGTGGTTGTAGAATGTACAATGTGACATAATCTGGAGTGTCTGATTTGGCCTCTGTGACCAAAAACAGATGACTTCTGAGTTCTGGCAGTGTCAGAAAATTTAGATCACAATCACCATTTGTTACCACTTTTACAAGGCTCTCTAGATCCCAGCCAACTTGAAAGTTGTTAGTCTGCTCTGTAAATTTGACTCTGGACAATTTCTGAACTCATGGACAGCATTGATCAGGCTTCACTCAGAATTTGAAACTGAAGAGGGGACAGTCCTATCTTTATTGGCATTGCAACCCAAAACATGCTGTGCGGTTTTTGTATACCTTTTCATCAGTTGAATCCAGTTAATCTTATATTGAAAGTTTTTTATTTATTTTGTAAAAATCGGAAACATGTAGTATAGGTAACATTAGCTATTATTAAGTTTCAAGTTCTAAGTTCCAGTATGTTCCACCAGCATAGATAACTTCCCAGTTGTGTGATGTTGGCAAAGTGAGTGGTTGAAAAAAAGAGGCAGGACACAGGTGTGAGTCGAGATGCATCTAATCAAAAACAAAAGTAGAACACATAAAACAAATGGAAAAACAAAGATATTCATCCAAGCAGTAAACATGCATAAACTCATCTACCAAAGTAACCATGAGCATTTACCAAGGTATAACCATGAGCATCCACAAACAACAACCAACATCAGATGTATCTTACAAAGGGGCAAAGTGGACTGAGAGAACAAGGTGCAGTTGAATATAGCTAATAAGGGGGGCATGGCAGCATGTGGAAAATGAGAAAAAAATAGAGAGCATATGGAAATATGCTGAAAGAACAAATCAAAACACATGTCCCATTGCATGAATGAGGTTGTTAAGGAGAGGAGTGTAACAAATTGTTTGTGTAATGGGCGGTTGCTTAGAGATATCCATTCTATAGTTGCTCCTATTTTCACCACTACTGGAGTGGAAATAATGGTCAGTCAATATGTCAAAATAAATTGTGGCAACTGGGATACTAGACTAGGAGCATTGGCTTGGCAGCCTGTCTCATCTGTAAGCTGATGTGGTACTCCGAAATACAAATGGGGTGAGAAGTCATACTTCAGTTTTCAAACAAAACTGATTAACAAACATTACTATATGCCTTGTGTCATTGTCACTAACCCACCTAAAATAAGGGAAAACAGCGTTTTTATTGTAGGGTCAAACCATTGGGTTATAAATGGACATATAAAATTATTGGGTTATAAATGGACATAAAATCTGAGCATTTTTCTTTCCAACCAAAGTCACATAGAGTTTATGTAGATATCAGCCAATTTAAAATAGTGAATAAATGCATTCTATTGCATTTTAATGTATGAACCAGTTTTTATAAATATTTTTTTTAAATTTCCAAAAATTGAGAAGGATGCTGACAATGTACCATACCACACAGGTAACCCCATTCTTCCCTTAAGCCCCAAATGCACTTCAGAAAAATGTTATTAAATTACAGTCTCTCAGTTCTCATTTGCAACACATCCAAACTGGCTCCAGAGAATCCTAATGAGAGTCTTTAGAAAAAGAAGAGGTTACTTGCACAAAGAGCCTGAGACAGATAAAATAGCTGGCCTTTTGGATTGTTCAAGAGACCTTCTCTTATATGTCAGTGAATGGCCAAGGATGGGTCAAGTTACAATTAAATAGCCATTAAATTAAAGGTCATTCATTGATTATTTAAGTGAGTTATGGCATTTATGATGACAGTGTAAGACTGTGGGAACCTGTGAACAAGGAGAAAAACTGAACCATAAAAAACTTGATTTGAATAATTGAATTTACAGAGGTGCTATGTGCTGCCCAGGTCTCCCTAGTTTAAATCAGGAAGTGATTTATTTTGGGACCTGCTGATACATCAAAAGTTTATGCTTTCATATCAAGGAGAAATGCTGAAGTTCTTTGCTTATAGATGAAATATTAATAATACACTGTATACCAAGTAATTAGACATTTTTAACAGTGTCCTTGTTCTGCTAAGGTAGAAGTAGAAGGCATAGGGTTTTTTTGTAAATAATCAATCTGTCAAGTGTTTTTTTATTGTTGCTCAACCATATACAGTACAGTACACAGTAGGATGAAACAGCGTTTCCCCAGGACCCAGATGCTACATAAAACAGCTCACTGACACCAGACTGTTTAAAGTGCACGTGAGCAGCATGTGCAACGATGCAGAGTACAATAAATACAATGACAAAGACAACACAGTACAATAAATACAATAAGTATGGGGCAAGAAATACAACAGAGTACAATAAATACAATAAGTATGGGAGGGGAGTACAACACAGTACAATAAATACAATGACAAAGACAACACAGTACAATAAATACAATAAGTATGGGGCAAGAAATAGAACAGAGTACAATAAATACAATAAGTATGGGGTGGGGGGGAGAGAAGTACAACACAGAACAATATAAACAATAAGTATGGTGGGGGAGGAAGGGAATATAGACAGTTGATCCTTCTGTTTTGATTACCAGCAGGTGGTAAATAGTGCAATGGTAGTGTATGCTTCCAAGTGCAAAAGATGCATTTATGTTTGTGTGTGATGTATCAGTCCAGTCACTGGTTATTGAGCAGTATGAATGCTTCGATACTTTTTTCCCGATGGCAGTAGGTGTGTGTGTGATGAGTGTGTGTGACAGGTGTCTGTGATCAGTAGGGTGAAGAGTGTGTGTGACTTGTGTGTGTGATCAGCTGCAATGGCGGTTGCTTTGCGGATGCAACGTGTGATGTAAATGTCTGTGATGGAGAGCAGAGAGGCTCCAATGATCTTCTCAGCTGTCTTCACTATCCGCTGCAGGCACTTGCAATATGAAACGGTGCAGTTCCCAAACTAGGCAATGATACAGCTGCTCAAGGTGCTCTCGATGGTCTCTCTGTAGAAGGAGGTGAGGATGGGAGGTGAGATATGGGCTTTCCTCAGTCTGCACAGAAAGTAGAGGTGCTGCTGGGCCTTCTTTGTAATGGAGCTGGTGTTGAGGGAGCAGGTGAAATCCAAATTCCTTAAAGTGAATTTAAGGAATTTGGTGTTCACAGGAGATCCGTCAATGTTCAGTGGAGAGTGTCACACTTCGTTTTCCTGAAATCAACAACTCTCTCTTTGGTCTTGTCCATGCTACACTGTTGTGATTCAGCAGTGTAAACAGCAGTGGACTGAGCACTGGGGGCCTCCTGTGCTCAGTGTGGTGGTGCTGGAGGTGTCTCCCAATCAGGAAGTCCAGGATCCAGTTGCAGAGAGAGGTGTTGAGGCCCGGTAGATTTAGCTTTCCATTCAGGTACTGAGGAATGATTGTGTTGAATGCTGAGCTGAAGTCGATGAACAGCATTCTCTTGTAAGTGTCCTTATTGTTTACATGGGTGAGTGCCAGGTGGAAGGTGGAGGGTGGTGGCTATGGCATCATCTGTGGAACAGTTGTGGTGAACTGCAAACAGCAGGGGTTCCAAAGAGGGGGGCAGCAATGTCTTGATGTGCCTCATGACGAGCTTCTCGAAGCACTTCAAAATGATTGGTGTGAGTGCCACGGGACGTAATCATTGAGGCAGGATTTTTTTGGCTTGGGGATGTTGGTTGTAGCCTTGAAGCATGTGGGGATGATGGCACTGCTCAGGGAGACGTTGAAGATGTCCGTGAAGACATCTGCTAGCTGGTCTGCACATCCTCTAAGCACTCTGCCAGGAATATTGTCTGGTCCAGCAGCTCTCCGTGGGTTTACTTTTTGTATGTTTTTCCTCACATCAGCTGTAGTGAGACACAGCAACTGTTTGTTGTCAGGAGGGGTGAACTTCCTTGCTGCTATGTTGTTCTGTGTTTCAAACCATGTATGTACGCTTTGCCTCTCTGATGGTACGGGACAGGTTGGCCCTCACTGTTCTAAGGGCCATCTTGTCACCTGCCTTGAAAGCAGAGTCCCGAGCATGTAGAAATGCATGTACCTCTGAGATCATCAGCTTCTGGTTGGGGCGTACAGTGAAGTTCTTGGAGACAGTGACATCAACAATGCATTTACTGATGTAGCTGGTCACTGATGATGTTTACTCCTCCAAGTTGGTGGTGTCGCTATAGGTTGTAGCTTGCCTAAACATTTGCCAGTCTGTGTGTTCAAAACAGTCCTGCAGAGCAGGGGTGGCCAGGTTTTGGTTTTTGACTAACACCTAAATTTGTTGTATAAAGTTTAGGTGTCTCTATTGATTCTGACCTCTCCTTTTACATGCACATATGCAATATCATGCCTTTTTACATTTACGTAACATTGTTAAGCTGAGACCTTTATTTTCTTTATCAGATGCAGAGGTCCATGCTTTTATCTCATCAAAATTGGACTACTGTAATGGTCTTCTAATTGGATGCTCTAAAAAGTCCCTAAAGAAACTCCAACTCGTATAGAATGCAGCAGTCCTCACTAGGGCTAGAAAATTTAACCATGTTAGTCCTGCTCTCTCAACATTGCACTGGCTTCCAGTTAAATACCAAACTGATTTTAAAATTCTTTTGTTGACATATAAAGCGCTAAATGGTGTGGCCCCACAATATCTGAGTGAACTCATTGCATACTATAACCCACCGCGCTTGCTGCGCTCTCAGAATATAGGGTTTCTCTTAGTTCCTAGAGTTAGCATGGCAGCCGGAGGCAGAGCCTTCACCTTCAAAGCCCTTCAGCTATGGAACAGCCTTCTAGCTTCAATCCAAGATTCAGACATAGTTCCAATCTTTAAATCTAGGCTTAAGACACTTATTTAATCAAGCCTTCAGTTAATCCACTGCATATGAAGGTGCAGAGCCTGGGGCCCCTAGTCATAGAGTCTTCTAGTAATCTGAGATGTTGTCATACAGCCACATCATGTGTTCATAGTTTGTGACTATGACTGGGTGGGAAGCAACAGCTCAGTGAGCCCTCATGACTGTGGTCACCTCCAGGCCCTTTAGTTGTGCTGCTATAGATACTTCTGCTGGAGCCATATGCTATTCACTGGCACGTGTACTATTTATATTTATGGATGTTTAATTTGATGTTTAAATGTTTAACCTACATTTTGTATCCAGGTTACATGTTTCTACAAAGACAATGCTATAAAGCACCTACAAAATGCTCAGGTTTGCCTGGGGACTCATCTATGTCACCAGGGGACTCACCAATGCCACCAGGGGACTCGCCGATGCTCCCAACTAACTGAAGCCCAACATCCACTTTGGAGAGACTGCTCAGTCTATACATTGTATTATTGTTGCATTGAACTGCTAGTAGCTGGACCACCCAATGGAGAATGGGTTCCCTTCTGAGTTTTGGTCCTTCCAAGGTTTCTTCCTAATCCCCACATAGGGAGTTTTTCCTTGCCACTGTAGGGACTTGGACCCATGCCTTTGAATTTTGACTTTTTCCACTTGCTTCAGAACTGTTTTTTATTGCCTGACAAGTGCTCTGCTAGAATTAGCATAACAGAAATGTGATCTGTGTATCTGAGGTAGGAGCAGGGCTCTTCCTGGTATGCATTCACAATGTTTGCGTAAAAAAGATCCAGCATGCTCTCCCTGCTTGTTGCAAAGTACACATGTTGGTGGAATTTAGTGAAAACTTGAGATTCTTGAGATTCGAATGATTGAAATCTCCAGCGGCAATAAACAGTCCATCAGGTTGTGAGTTTATCAGATCACTAATTGCTCCATATAGTTCACACAGAAACGTTTGTGTTTGTGCTTGGTAGGATGTAAACTGCGATGATGAATACTACAGTGAATTCCAGTGGTAAATAAAAAAGTCTGCATCTGATCATCACTAACTCCACCAGTGATGAGCAGTAGCTAGAGACTAGCACTGACTTCTTCGCAACAATCAGTGTTGATGTAGACACAAAAACTGTCACTGTGGGTCTTACCACTCAGCGTTGTGTTTGTTTGCTCTAAACTAGGCCAACCCCTCTAGCTAAATGGTGGTGTCGTGAACTCTGTCACTGAGCCACGTTTCCATCAAAACAAAGATGTAGCAGTCTCTAGATTCTCGCTGAGCAGATCTCTGAAGTTGGATGCAGTCCAGTTTATTGGTGAGCAGGACTCCTGCACTAGGCTAGCAGGACTCCTGTGCTAGGCTAGTAGCTAACCCAACTCGGCCAGCACTCCCCTCCATCCTGCTCTCCAATGTCTGCTCCCTGGATGCAGGGTTAGCTGCTCCATTATAACCTGAAGGTAAAAATATGTCACACTCTTCAAATGTATTGTAGTTTAATAAATCAGATGAGATCTCCCAAGGATCAGAAAGCACCATACTCATGCGCAACTGGATGTAGATAGAAGGCTGACCAATTATTTTTGTAATGGGCGGAATGAAGCTGAAGGACATTTTATTTAAGGAATGAGCTCTTTGAGATTTAGGGCTACCATGGAAACAAAATTTTATATTGAGGCAAGCTTTTAGCTTTGATTATAGTGCCTTCTTCAAGGTAAAGCCTAATTTAATAACTGCTGAGATTTTAGGGATTGTCAGTGAGACTGGTATCAGCTGGATGGATAATTAGTGGAATCTTTGAATGCAAATACAGTTACATTTTTCTGTTGCAAGTGTAAATTTTCCCTTTTGTAATGTTTTTCAAATTTGCAATGTTTTTCAAAAATGTGACACAAAGCTGACCGGTTTCCTTCACTGAATGGTGAAGGGTTTAGATCAGTTCTTATCTACTCAAAAATAATCTAAAATAATATAAAATAATTTTCATGTGTTTAATCATTCACATCTTATATAATCGTTCACATTTTATAATTGTTTCAACAATGAGGCCAATGCACCATTTCACTTTTGTAATCTAATATCTAATAGATTTTGTAATAGTGTATATGAGCAATGATGAGTTTTGAAGTCTGAGTGAAGAAGGCCTTGGTTTACTAAATGTGTATGTGTTCTGTGAACTGAATATCAGGTCTGATGGACAGCATTGAAACAGTATGGAAAATTAGGAATGGGAGAATTACGTGTAGTAGTAAAGTTACCTTACAACCCAGTATATTCTTAAAAATTTGACAATGAGTTTACACTCATGCAGCTGCTGGTTCTTGGGAGTTACTCTATGTTTTTGCTAGGAGTGAAAACTGTCCACACAAATGTCATGTGTGCGTTGGTGCCGCATAAGAGTTTGCAAGCACATGAATATGAGAATTTTTGTAGTTAATGGTTGTCCCACAGTATTTGTGTGGGCGTGTGACAAGACTCAGATCCCCTGGAGAAGGTGTCAGTGAAGGCTGTCAAATCATTTCAGTCCTCCCACAGAGACGGGCAAGGTTGGAGATGTGTTTCTTATTCTGTGTAGCACACACACTCTCCTACCTGCATATACTCACACATTAATACATGCACTCAAGGGTTGATATCAGGCCTGTAAGTCTAATTGAAGGTAATAGCAGAGAGGAAACTTAAAGGTTAATATGTTTTGTTTTAAGCAACATTAAGTCAAAACAACAAGTGCAAAATCCAAAGGAATAATACAGATAATGTAAAGCAAAGATGGAAAACGGCCTAGATGACAAACTAGTATAACCTGATAAACGATGCATGAGTGTCAACACACCAAAATAAAATATTAATTTGTCGATGCTAAACAAGCAAGCCTTACTGAAGGTACTGCTCATTTAGATTTATTAAAACTCTAGCGCGAGTTGTGAGAGAGAACCAGTCACAAGTAGCTCTAGTCTTCATTTTGGTGGTTACTATGCAGGGTGTTTGTTGTTCTGTTATTAGATGACTGTATCTCTTTCATTTTGGTGGTTACTATGCAGGATGTTTATGTTGTTCTGTTCATAGATGACTGTATCTCTTTCATTTTGGTGGTTACTAAGCAGGATGTTTATGTTGTTCTGTTCATAGATGACTGTATCTCTTCCATTTTGGTGGTTACTATGCAGGATGTTTATGTTGTTCCGATCATAGATTACAGTATCTCTTTAATTTTGGTGGTTACTATGCAGGATGTTTATGTTGTTCTGTTCATAGATGTATATATTACATCTTGGTGGTTACTATACAGGGTGTTTGTTCTGTTTGTGGATATTTTCCATGGTTGAGGCGACAGACACTGATGTTTCTTCTTTTTTTTTTTTTAATCTTTTGATGTTCTGTCATGTCTGCTTTATCCAGAACTAAAAGAATAGCAGAATGCCAGAAAGATGTTTTTATGTCCAAACTCACATTCAGACTGTCCAGACTTGTATATAACTGAAAAGGCTACCTTTTAACACCCTACGGTACATTAGACTCCCACATCTAATCACTATTATTTCCTGTTTCCATGTTTGATGACTGACATTTAATTAATAGAGAATCCTTTGAAACCAGCCAGTTCTAGTTACCTTTTCTGAAAGTGGCACAATACTGGCTATACTGAGGCTGCAACAACTGCTTTCCATTTATCTTCATATAATACCCAGGATGCAGTTGTTTTCTTTCAGTATAATGGGTGAGAATCCAAGTTGAGCACAGGAGTGTGCGCTGAGATAACCCGCTCTCAAACCTGCAATTATGACTCATTTTCCACACTCAGATAATAAAACACAAATTGTTACAAAGCTTCATCTGAAATGCATAATGAACAGCTCTGTTTCTACTGTCAGATGCACTAAAATGCTCCCCAGAGTCTGGCTGGCAAATTGCTGTTTATAATACATGTTAATATTCAGAGTGGTGGGGGGTCTGTGATATACCAAACTGCATATTACAAGAAATGTGCTAAATATTCATTAGTCTTTGGTGGTATATAGTACAATGAAGCTGTGATCTGAAGTAGAAAAAGTACTTTTGATGTAAATTGAAACAATAAACAAGAGAATACTGGTTGAAGTTGATTACTTTCAGCTTGTGGTTAATATGTGTTATTTATTAAATATCTTATTATTACTAAAGAGCACATGTATAGGCCTGCACATCTTGAACATAATTATATACAAATAGCACCACTGAATAGAGATTATTTAATACAACTTAAAACACCTGTGTTATTATTACTGTATTATAAAGTAATGTATACCAGACACAGTTATTATTCCTATGTTATAAAGTAATGTAAACTTTCATAGAATTTCAGTAGGAGCAGGCCTATTCTACAGGTCATATGTTCACAATAACATCACACTATTTGCTTTCCTGAGGTGAGGTGAGGTTAATTAGAATTCTGCTCTTGTATATTAGACCAGCCTCATTTCAGCCTAAATGAGAAGACTTCATTTGATCTTACTGGCCTGTGTCATATTTTGTTATGAATCAGTTAATGCTCAAGGCACTGGCAGTACAGTTACCAAAGCACTTAAATGGAGCAGCCAGCATCATCTTATGTATGACTTCAGTGTTAAACATACAGTACATTAGGGTTGTTTCTGACCTCTGGCTGACAGTCTGATTTACTGCTAAGGGAAAAGAGCCAGTTGCAGAACCAAATCATCCAGGCTTCACACTGTGCTACAGATGCCACCGTCTCAATTCCATATGTCAAATAAAATCTCTTTGAGAACAGTCACCATTTTATGGTGCACCATCATGAAAGAGCATTTGGGCATTGTATGTGATGAATCCCACAAGCAATAAAAACAGGTAAAGTGTGAAATGGAATATTGAAGAAAGAACATTTGGAAGTTCTACAATTGTGCACAGAAAAGTCGATCAAGAAACATTTATTTTCTTATTTGATTCCTTGCAACATGAAGTGTCATATGGCGCACAACATTTTTGTTCAAGCAACAGCTAGTCTGTGATTAACTGTAAAAAAAACTTTCTCTATCTTTCATTTCCAGTTAACTCCTATATGCACTGTTTGCAGCTGTCATTACCAATCCTGTTGTTTCTCTTTCAGTTCAAGACACGCTGTGCTATACTGTAGCCAAGCTGTCTTGTGGTTTTGGCTCAGTTCTAGGTAATTCTGAGGAATACAGGGCTCACATCAAAAGGCAATATTTTCTAAACAGTGAAAGGAACTCAATGGTAAACCATTGTATTCTTATTATGGCAATAGGTTTTGAATAATTTGGTAAAACTGTTCATTCACTTAGTAAGAACCTGAATCTTGGTTGTAATAGTTGTATGGATGGTATAATAAGATCACACATGAATTTCGTCATTTTGAATGGAAATGAAGTAGTTTCAAACTATTTCAGATGAATGGCCCTACTCTCTGTTGAATACAGAGATGTATGTCCACTCTAAAGAAGTCTGCACCAAGCCAATGTCTCTCATTGTTGATCTCTCATTGTTGATCTTTCATTGTTGTTTTCCCCACATGAAAACTGAATATATTAAATATATATATTATTTCCTAATTAAGTTACATTCAGAGATGTAGTCTCTGTAGCTTGCCAGAAAACATCTGTTATCATGAGTGGTAAAAAGCTTGACTTCATATGAGCATTTAGAGTAGCATTTAGCATTAATTGAATACACAAGCCTGTTATTCTCTCCATTATACCTTCTCCCCTCCACCATTGCACACCCTCCAAAAGTTCTAACTCAACTGGATAAAACCCCATCAACTTCTGCTCTGAGGAAAGGAACAGTGAACAGTATGTTCCCTTCTTCTCCCTCCACCCCCTTTTAAAAATGTTATTTTAAATTTCTGACAGGGATGTTTTGGAGCACAGAAATGGATCTGTGCAGAGCTATATCACCGGTGTTCTTTCTCTCCAGTCTTAAATTGATTTTGCCTTTGATTTCATAGAAGACAAGAGCAATAAGACTAAAACAACTGTAAGTGGACTGTATTTGGCCAATACCCTGTATACTCTGCCAGTTGTTTTTGATGAAGTATGTGTAACAGTGTGGATGTGGTATTGTTCCTTCCCTGTCCACAGCAGCTTCTGTCTACACATGGGAGAGAGAGAGAGACAGAGAGAGAGAGAATGAGGCGTGTTTCTGCTGATGCTTGCCAGATTTTTTTTTGATGGCCAACGCAAGTTTACCCATGCATGAGAAGGTATATTGACTGGCACAAAGCAACAGCGTCCATGTGTCTGGATGTGTGTGTGTGTGTGTGTGTGTGTGTGTGTGTGTGTGTGTGTGTGGCGCCGAGGCACAGACAACTGCAGATTCATGTGTGGAGAGAGCACTCCAGCATCTTTCTTCCCTGTTTGAGACCTGTGGGAGAAATGAAGTGATACTATGCGTTAAGAACAGAAATCAATATGAGTGTCTGCTCCCCTCAGGGGAAGAACCATGGGCCATGCATGGACACTTAGAGGAAGAGCCATGGGCCATGCATGGACTCTTAGCCCTGTGTGAAACGCCAATTGCACAGAATCGACTGACAAGATAGTCAGGATGTGGTTGCCAGAATCTAATGAGGTATGGAGGACCTTGATCTGTGATAAACTGCCGCTGAGTTTTTGGGCATTTGAGCAGGTTTATAGTAAAGTCATTCTTTTGGGCAGGTTTATAGTAAAGTTGTCACGTTGCGCTGGGCACCCAGACTCAGAGTTCCCAATCACCTGTTTACCTTTCCCCACTCCATGCTAACCATCTCCCCTCTGTATATAAGCCCACAGGTTCCATCACACCGACGCTGCACTCTCATGAACTGAGCCTGCTGCTGTAGATTGAGCCAAGCCGACGCCAGCCATTGCAAGCTTTGCTTTTGTTTATTCCTTCTTAGCATTGCTAACCACTAACTAGCTATTCACATCTACATGCTGTTTTGCTTTTCTGTTTGCTCTGTGGTTCACTGCTCATCTGCAGTTCCAATAAAGGATTATGTTCACTGCAGCCTCGCCTTCCGCCCCCTCACTGCTGCTGTCACAAAAGTAATTTATTTGGGCAGGTTTATAGTAAAGTCATTAATTTGAGCAGGTTTATAATAAAGTCATTCATTTGGGCAGGTTTATAGTAAAGTCATTAATTTGAGCAGATTTATAGTAAAGTCATTCATTTCTTATTCTGCTGCACAAGTCATGTAAGGGATAACATGCAATTAAATTAATACTAGCATGTTTAATGTAGAGTAATGTAATGTAGAGCTGAGAATCTGTTACATTGTCTAGGAACACATTCTTACTAGCATAGATGCATAGCAGAGTCTTCATTTCAGCATTCACTAAGAAAAGACTGTCCTGCTTATGCATTCAGGAGGAAGCCTTTCTTGGTGTTTGGTTGTAGATAAGTGGTGTGGTTGTGCATGAAAGAAGAAACCACTTGTATTGACCGGCTGTAGTGTTATATGAAACAAGACATTTTAAATAATTTAAATAAAATGTATGAAAAAAAGTTCAAATAAAAAAGAGAAAAAACATTAATAATGTAATAAATCCATCAGAATTTTTGTTGAAAGAGAATTCTAACATTTTCCCTTGAGATGCTGTTTGCAATGCCTTAAGCATGAACTTGAATATCTAGTGCTTGCTGAACAGTGTCATGACACTAATCATACTATTTATTAGTTCTCATGTTCATTAGTTATCATGTTCCCAATGGTACAGCTACCTTTTCTTGTATTTAAGCATCACAGCCATTTTAAGCTCTTTTGTGATGGACCTTTATGGGGAAAAAAGATTATTTGAAACAAGAAAAAAATAAAAGCAACTCATGCGCGGGAGTTATCAGAGAGAATGTCTTATCATGCCTTATCATATATTGTTTCATAATGATAACAGAGATTCATACATGTGTCACGGGAGGCCAGCATCGCAGCCCCTAGGAAACGCCCAGCAGCACACGTCAGCAGCCCAAACCACTCCCTCACTCTCAATCTCCCTGTTACTGATCACCTACACCTTTTTTAAGTGCTGTGCATTGGATCCTTCTCCCCGGGTGGTTTCATGCTGATGGACTGCCTGTGTGTTAGCGCTTTTGCTACAGACTTCGGTTTGATAAGTATCTAATGTGTTTTGTCGCTTTTTGCGCCTATCGCTCTTTTCTGTTATTACTATGAAAAGTAAAGATGTGTCTGTACCACCAGCGCGTCCTGCCTCAACCACCCTCACCTCCTGCCTCTACCACCCTCGCCTCCTGCCTCTTCTCACGTGGTTGCATCACATGTTAAACTCTTTTTTTTAAACTGTATTAGTCTATGAGAGAATGTTCAAACATATGGACTATAGAGCATATGAGGAAGTACATAAACATTATGTTCATGTTTACATAAATGAAAAAAATCAACAAGTCAAGAAAAAAAATTATTTTGTTTTATTTACCAACATGTAAATTACCAACACTGGCCACTTTATTAGATACACCTACACTCACTGGCTACTTTATCAGATGCACTTATAAGTGCATTTCATGGGTGTTTAAGCATAGACAATAGCCCATCTGTTGCTATGCTCAATTTGTAATCCACCCTTTACCCTCTTCATCACTAGTAAGGTTTTGACCACAGGACCATCTGGGAGGATATTATACCACAGGATTAATATTTGGCATTACTTGGTGGACTGTTCTCATGTTCCACTGGCACAATAACAGTTTTCTATGGTATAAGAATATCAGGCATGGCAACAGTGTTAGAACTTTACACGTCCTTTGATGAACTGTGTAGTCTGCGTCAAACTGGTAGGTCTCATGAACTGTGCAGTCTGCGTCAAACTGGTAGGTCTCATGAACTGCCGAGATGGAAAACTCCAGTTCATAGTGTAGCACAATGGAGCTCTTTTAGATGACAAACCATCTGAATATATGTTGAATGTGCATGTTTACAGTAATTGTTGTTAAGGACCTCAAAGGCAGGGCTGTTTTTTGTGTTTTATTAGTTGTTCCCAATTGCTGTCCCATAGTACTGCTGTACTTCCATGCATTAGTCAGTAGATAAACCAAGTGATGTACCTCCTCACCCCACCAACGTTACTGAAACCTTTATTTATTAGAAACTCAGTGTAGGTGTACAGTTAGACTTTATAGCTAACCTGCCTCCCTTTATCAGTGATACTGGTTTCTGACAGCCATTAGCTGGGATTTTTGGGTGGAAGACTATTGTCAACCCAGCAGTGACAATAACATGCAATATCTCCAACAACACTGCTGATCCTGATGTAGCAAGCCACAGCTATGTCAGTGTGATTACTCCAAAACAATATCCAGTTAGAGTTACTCTGTGGTCATTATATCACTTTATGATGCTGTTTTTCTTTCAATCTGTTTTTAAGCTGCATAATAGAACTACTTGCAGTCTTCTCACCTCCCAGTGCCTTAAACATAGTTGAAAATCCTTCTTGCCATTATATTCTAAATCTGTTCTAGCTCTGCTTATAACTAGCTTGCTTATAAACTACTTCTGGGTTTAATTAGTCAGGATCAGAAGAATATGAACACAGCATTCAGGTTGATTATGTATTTAAGGTCACCTGTGTGTAACATTGTATGCAATGAGCTTAGTGACTTCTTCCTCTCTGTAGTAATATTGCTTTAATTGTCTTTCATTGTGGGTGTTCCTGTAATTACCTCTGCATTTACAGGGATAATTTCTTTTATTGCTGTGAAAAACTATAGCGAAAAAAAGAGAAGCACAGTCCACTTTAAAGCAAAGCTGATTCAGTGAGTCACCTAAACTGGACTTCTAGGGTAACCTCGCACTCCAATATGTCAACTTGATAGAGTGTGGCCCATCCTGCAAAAATAAACCATTTATCTCCACAACTATTGAAGCCCACGAAGCAGTCTCAATCTGCACTCCGTAAAGTGTATATACTCGGTGATAATGACTGCATATTACTGGATGGAATCTGGCAGTAACCCTTTTATTGCTATAGCAATTTGCAGAGGCAGCCCATTGCCTGAGTTGAGTAAAAGGGGCTTAATGAGTGCTGCTGCACTCTAAACATAACCTGGGAAATTTCATCAAATGCAAAGGGCTTTGAGTACTGGCCAGGAAATGAGGCATTATGAACTTCAGGGATTGAAATGAAATATTCAAATAAGATAATTTGATGGAAAATCTGGATGTTCTGTATGACTGCCACTGCATTCAAATCTGTTTGCTGCCCTGCACAGATCAGGGCTCAGATGAAAGTAAATGTACCACAATAAATATGGCACAGTAAATATGGCATATCTAGAAAGGAAATCAGATGCTATTACACCTGTGAGGTTCTACAGGTAATAATGGTGCCTATAATGTAAAGAAACTTCTATTCTGCTACAGAACATACACAGTGATATGAGATTTTACACAGTGATACAAGATTTTACACTTTTCAAGAATTTTTACAGATTTTTTTTTCCTGTTCAGAAATTTGTATATGGAGTTTGGAAGGAATTATTGAAAGAAATCTTTTTCAGGAATACCAACACATTTCCATTCCCTGCTGTCACGTCTCATCGGGAACCCAGCTCCCAAGCCACGCCCACCTTGCCACGTTCCCAATCTCCGGTGTATTGAGCGCACCTGGCGCCAATCACCAGTGGACTACTTAAAGCCCTCGTGCAGCACACTCAGTGCTGCACATTAGCTAGCCAGCCAGCCGAACTGCTACCAGCCTCTGTTACACGCTGCTCTATGTTCGTTGCCTTGACTCTTTGTCTTTGTTATTGTTGTTTTGCTGCTTTGTTTGTACGCCACTGGCAACTCTGTTTAATAAACCTTTCAGTATGTTTCCAGTAGCGTCTGCTCCTGCTCACTCGCCCTCACCGTCACAGAATGTGCAGCCTGAGTGGAGCGAAGTTTCATCTGCTGATGCCTCTCCTCCCACGGAGTCTCCCAAGACGGCCATGGAGCCCGTTCTGGTGGAGCTGGCTCAGCTACAGGCCAGGGTGAACACCCTAGCCCAGCACATCCAGGCCCTCATCCCGGAAGTACAAAGTAGGTCTCCGGTTTCAACGGTGGCAGAGGGCTTTTGTTGCCACCTTGCCGCACCGGGTCTCTATGACAGAAACCCTGAGACCTGCGAGGGCTTCTTGGTTCAGTGTGGTCTCTACTTTGCTTACCAACCGAGCTTACCGGATAGCGCCAAGGTGGCCTTTGTCATATCTCGGCTAACCGGAAGGGCTCTCACGTG
>JAOXYF010000027.1:6029205-6058338 GCA_028565775.1 Sternarchorhynchus goeldii | reverse complement strand
CTTGAAGCACGGAGGGCTCTAGGTATGCTTCTGGGTTTGACCATAGCCATCAAGTACGGAGGAGCTGGACCATTCTTCGCTTTGTAGGCTAGCATCAGGGTTTTATATCTGATACGGGCCGCTACTGGGAGCCAGTGAAGGGTGCGCAGCAATCCTTCTCAAGCGCAGCAATCCAATCCTGCGCAGCAAAATCCTCTGGACCCCCCCAGGCCAAGACAGCATTTTCTGCTTTAAAGGAGGCTTTTACCTCAGCAACTATTTTAGTGCATCCTGATCCGAATCGACAATTCATTGTGGAGGTTAACACCTTGGAGATTGATGTCTGAGCTGTCCTTTTGCAGTACCAGGGGACTCCAGAGAAGCTACACCTGATAGCCTTTTATTCCCATAAGCTGTCTGAATGGAATTATGGGATATGAGACAGAGAACTGCTTTTCATAAGACTGACACTTAAGGAGTGGCATCACTGGTTAGATGGAGCTGTCCAGCCATTTCTGGTGCGGACATATCATAAAAATGTAGAATATTTGCTCTTCGCCAAAGTGCTTAATCTTCACCAAGCCTGTTGGTCCTTATTCTTTTCCCGTTTCCATTTCACAGTCAAGCATAAGCCTGGCACATGTAACATGAAGGCTGACTCGTTGTCTTATTTTCTTGGGAGCAGCAACCTCACCTGACTCAGGATGAAATCCTGAAACCGGAATATTTGGCCACTTCTGTAGATTGGGACATCAATGACGAGATAAAATCTGTAGCTAGAGGCTATAGTCATTCCGCCTCAGTGCCCCTCCAATAAGACATACGTGCTTCAGTCTTACCGGTCTTGACTCATTAGGTGGGCTCATATGTCAATCACCTCGGGCCATAGGGAGAGTCTCTGACATGGCAACTGTTGGCTAGATGTTACTGGTGGGAGAGTACGACAGAAGATATTCACATGTTTGTCTCCTCGTGCACCATGTGCACACAGCACAAAACCCCTAAGACCTTACCTGCTGGAAAGCTTCTTCCCCAAACCTGTTCACCCCAGAACTCATCTGGCAGTGGATTTCGTCACAGACCTCCCTCTTTCACGACAGTACGACACTATGTTGACGGTAGTGGACAGGTTCTTGAGGATATCGCATCGGACCGAGGTCCCCAGTTCATATCACAAACCTTGTCTGCTTTCTTAGAACGCTTAGGTGTTCATTCCTAGTTATTCCTCCATATATCATCCCCAGGCTGATGGTAAGTGTGAACAAGTCAATCAAGAATTTGGCAAGTACCTGAGAATATTTTATTAAAAGAATTGGAACGACTGGAGTCAGTTTTTACCATGCGCAGAAATAGCTCAAAATTCACTAGTCTGTTCTACAACTGGTTTGACCCCTTTCGAATGCTACTTCGGCTATCAGTCTTCCCTCATGCCGTGAACTGCAGAATCTTCTGGTGTTCTCTCCAGTAGACACCTGGATGAAACAATGCAAACAGGTTTGTGAATAGACCCATAAGCATCTCAAAACTGTTGTATGTAGTTATAAGAAACTTGCGAGCCATCGTCCTCGATACCAACCAGATATCACATCTGGTTGTCCACTAGGGACTACAGAACGACTGAGGGTATTAAGAAGATGCAACCTTGGTATATAGGGCCTTTCAAGATAAGTGCATCAGTGAGGTATATAGGGCTTTTCAAGATAAGTGCATCAGTGAGGTTACCTAAAATCTTGAACTGCCGTCAACTACCATCAACTTTTGAGTCAACAATTTGTTTCATGTGTCCCTCTTGAAGCCTGTTTTTCCAGGTCCTCTAGATGAGGTGTTGCCAGACCCCGAACCTCCACAGTGATTCAAGGTTAAGGGAGTGCCCACCTACGCTGTTTGACACCTATTGGACTCCGGATACCAGACAAGGACATTACAGTATCTAATACAGTATCTACAAGAGCGCCGCCCCCGATGTGAGTGGCAGCCTGTTACAGCAGCTCCGGCTCAAGTTTGAGCTTTTTTTCCTCTATTTTCCTGTTTATGTTACTTCTTAATTTTCTGTTTTTCGCGCTATTTATTGTCAGGGTTCAATCACTCTGTAAATTTTGTTAAATTGTGTATATTTTGTGTATATTTCTTTTTATATTTTATTTTATTTATTTCACAGCGTCTGGTTCTGTTTTTCAATTGTGTTTCTGTATCCTCTTTCTTATGCTGCTGTAATCTGGAAATTTCCCCACTGTGGGACTAATAAAGGATTATCTTATCTTATCTTATCTTAATACACTGGGAGGGGTATGGTCCTGAAGAAAGGAGCTAAGGATATACTGGACCCCAACAAGCCTGCACCTGTCCTCGGGGCGATCCCAAGAAATTATTGACGCATTGCTCAGTGGGGCCTCATTCCCGTTTCTCCTCACAGGCTCTGCGGAGGGTTGGCGTCTCCACCCATCTGCACGCGCCGTCTTGGAGCATGGGGAGGGGTCGTCATGTGTGTTCTCTGTCCTTGGCCACCCATGACACCTTGAGTGGGTGTACTGTTACACTCCCAAGCCAGGAGTTTGCTCCAGGGAATTCCAGTTCCAGTCTCGGACGTGCATTCACTAGATCTGCCTCACCTGATTATTGATTACTGACAACTGCTTTGTATTTCCCCTGCCTACTTAAACAGGCATTCTTCCCACCATTCTCTGCAAAGTATTGCCATGAGTTTTACATGCATACCGAGCATTTCAGTGTTGATCTACCAGCTCTCGCCCTGTTCTGTGTTCTGGATTATGCCTCTGTCTAGCCCCTATATTCACTGTCTATCTAGGAGGACTGATACCCGACTTGTGATCTCTCGGACTGCTTCAGCGACTATGCCTCCACCTAACCCCTTGAAAGACTTGGATTACGCTCTTCTGGTACTCAACCCCTGCCTGGCTACCAACTGTGTCTCTGTTTTCCTGAAATAAACTTACGCCGATGTCCGACATCTGCGCATGTCTCTTTTTTTATCTGAGCGCGACACAGTGTGCATCATATTTGCAGCATGTGCGGTTATTGATGTTACTAACAGCTGGTTGTCAAAATACATGACCAAGTTTCAAGAGGTTTTGATGTTTGATTTATAAGTCTTAAATTATTGACATTGAAAGGGACTAATGTAAATTTTTCAGAATGGGTTTATGGTGGATGCAATGAAGGGTAGAAAGTTGTGCAAGAGAAAAAAAATTAATAAAGCTTGTGTGGATCAGATATAGGCACTCCTAGCTTTCCTTGGCAGAAGATTGACTTGTCCACAGTTTTATCACAGAAAGGAAGTGAGAATGAGGTGGATTCAGTTTTTTGACAAGTGGTTCAAGAGCCCACCTGGCATTTCTGTGATGCTTATAATTATGAATGGTACATCACCATGACAGTGCTTAATACAAAAATTTAATGACATTTATTTTTTTGATTATTTTAATGTATGGAATGGTGGGAAAAGATTGAAATATTTACTGTTAGAATTAGAAAATTTGTAGGCAATAATTTGAACTTTTAATTCATAGGGAAATAATGCCTTGCAAGTTAATAAATTATGCAAAGAAAAGTTTTACTAAGTCTTATTAAAACTTGATGTGGGGTTGAATAATAGTCAGTATTTAGAGTTCTGAAGTGAGCTTTCAGAACTTGTGACAGTTCTCTTGTGTTTTTTCTCTCCCTTCTCTCTCACAGTCTTTCATCATATTAACTACCATGTGTCTTTTATGCAAATAAGTTAATGAAGCAATACATCATCCTCATGGCATTTTAAATTGTGCTGCTGCACACTGCAATATTGTAGTTAAGCATGGTGATCTATATGCTAGTACATTAAAGGCCATGTCAAGTAACTACAGGCCCAAGCAGGCACACAGCTTAATCTTAGAATGACAGGTACTGCATTACAAAAAGATCCAGTAATTATTCAGTAGGCTGACATAGTAAAGCTCTCCTACTATTAATGAATGTATACAACAGAAAACCTTCAAACTGGATGTAAATTAGGTGTGATTCTCCTAGATGGTAAGTTATTGCTAAGATTTGTATATATTGTACACTGTTCTTAACAGTATAACCATACTCCCCCTGGGCCAGACTCCCTTCAGTCTTATCTTGACCAAGAGCCAGGTTTGCTACAACTGACCAATCAAAAGTAACCACCTACTGGCACTCCCCACACTATAGAAATCAGCCACAGCGTCTCACAGCTGGTAGTAAGACACTCATTTATAGTAACTATTGAACCTTTGTGGTGGTTCAAGTGACCATTGTGCCTTTACCACCCTTATCTCTGTGAGAGCTCAAAGGTATTGCAGTGGGGGTAGATGAACAGAGACCAGCATTTGGCCTATAAATACAACTTGTAACGAATATTTAATGAATGGATCAGCAATGCATAATTGAAAGATAAGAAAATTACGAAGCATAATATGTTCACATGTAGGGTTTGCATACAAATACATTGGAAAATGTAAACAGAAAAGCCAGCATTACTTTCAGTATTTTGTATTAATAATGTCAGAATAAAAATGGTAAAGTAATTATGTAGTGCTGATTATTCACAAACAAAAGTTGGAAGCCATCAAACCATACTTTAGTTATTGATATAAACCAAACCAAACTTTAGTAATTGATACTCTCCTAATGGTTTCTTAATAGTGCAATAAACAGTAGTGGTGTTTATTCAGGTTTTTTTTTTTTTTTCTTGGAACATGATTTTTTAGTTTCTGATAAAAAATGTATCTTTCTATGTATCTTGTGTGTGATTGCAAAAAAAAGAGAATTGTAATGAGAATTAGGAGAAGTGGATCTTAAACAATTATTTTTCCAGAGTACTCAAAAAGCACAGACACTCAAAAAGCCAATCAAAGCTCTCAGGGAGAAACCACTAATGATTTGATAATGATGGCTGTGTGTATGTATGTACAAACCATAGTTTTATATAGTGCATGTTTGTCATGATTCATCTCCAAAGTACAAAGGGCTTCCAGTGCTTGGAACATGAAACATTTGTATTAGGAGAAACAGTTTCTGAGCTTTTATTCACAAAGATGTATTTCTCAGTCTGCACTCCCTGACTTCACTGTTAAAGCAAGTAAACTACGGATGATGAAGTAATCTATCATTTCACTGACAAAGCCATAAAGCTGTATATGCTGCATCAATTGATAATTTGCTGTAATAATGCGGTATAGATTGCCAAACCGCAAATTTTAATTATATAACCATTTATCATCATATAAAAATTAGTTTGTCAAGAGCACATATATTGAGATATAATGTGATCTGCAAGGTCTGTTTGAAAACTGGGTGAAATGCAGAGACCCTGAAACTAAAAGTAGTGACAATATGTTATATGCAATATAAAATGTTTAACTTTAGGTGTTTCACTTTTTCACTTGTAACATTCTATGCTGTGACTCCTTACCACTTACACAGTGGCAGTTTACTGTAAGATAAAAATGGGGTGAGACAGGTAGAGAATTGATCTCTGTACAGTCGGTGTGGGTGAGACTGCATTCTTATCTTACATCCTAAATCAGTCTGAGCCACCCAAAACTTTACATGTAAGGATGGAAATTTTAAGAGAACTGGGATTTGTCACATCGGAGGAGCAGGAGTTGATGATACACATCAAGAGTTCCAAGCACGATTATTAAAATAACCTCACTTCACCTAACGTTGAACAACTTTTCTTGGAGAACCAAGACCTATGGAGAATCTTTACATTTGGTTGGAAAGAGAGGGAAAGAGTATATATGTTTTTTTGATTTTATAGAATTCTGGTCACCATTCTTCTTGAAAATGAGAAATAATGTATTTAAGAATGTTACCATAAATACATTATAAAATGTATCCACAACTAGGTGTAATAATAATATGTTACCATAATATAAATATTGTCACGGGGAGCAGAGCACTCACTCCTAGGGACATGCCTTCCTTGTTCCCAATCACCTGATTATTAATGCACAGCTGCACATCATTTCTCCTTCCCTTTGCCACTATTTAAGCACACAGGTTCCTCTATTCCCTGCTGCACATTCACCTTCGCTAGGATCTGACCTGTGACATCCTCAGAAGCCCATGGACTGAGTACTGTTGTGTTCAACGCTGCTGCTTTGTGTCTGTTGTCATGGAGAATAAAACTCCATTTTATTACAGCCACGCCCGCTGCTTCCTTTATGCCGCCGCAACAAATATAATGTTACCATAAATTCACAATAACAATTATTCACCCATAAGTGTAATATAAATTAAGTACTTCCTTTCATAACATCATAACATCTCATGGATGCAAGATAAATAAATACAGAGGTCCAGATGGAGAACAAAATATGACTTCATGTCACTGCAGGATGGGTTTGTGTTGATTAATGTCCAGTTTACCAAGGCTGTACCTAACTGTATCAACTTCACCAGATGATACCTGATTATATCAACTTCACCATGTTATACCTAATGGTTGAGTTCTCCTTGTGAGCTGCAGGGTTTAAAAGTGAAATGGTGGAATATTTTTATGGTAGAAAAACCTCCAATCTTTTCAATCCCTCCTGAATCTGCCACCATACCTCCACAAACCTTAAAAAACAAATATAAAATCTTAGGACTGTTCTCCCCATCCTCTGAAAATATGTAAAAAAAATCCACTATTCTTCAACTAAAATAGTTTTTATTTTTATTAAAACATGACATCCGTTCACTGTGCATCTCTGTGCATACATTCTCTGTGCATATATAGACATTTGCTCTCACTCTGTTCAAATTGCAGGGAGTGCTATTAAGCTTATATGCTGTGTGGTTTTTGGAGATGTTTTTCTGAATATTTTTTGCCAGTTTCCACAGTGTTTAAGTGACTATATGACTGGTGAGAAATTACTGGATTGGGATTGATGATGTACTCAAAATGTGCAGGGTTAGGGTTAAGTGTTAGAGTTATTGTGCAGCTGTATTACATGGGAAAATAATAATTGGACTGCGACTTGGTATTGGCATACTCAATATTAAATCATTTGGTTTAATATTGGGGAACAAAAAAAAAAACTCATCGGGACTGCAAATTATAGTTAAATAGACTTTTTGTTTGAGATTAAATCTTTTTTCTCTTTATCTTTTTAAAGAACAAATGAAACAAAAGTAACATGGGAAGTCTGAAGCTTCTGTTCTCTTTTTGAAATTCTAAAATCATACAAAACAGACCAGTGGCACATGGGAATTAAGGGTGATGGAAACATCCAGAAAAGCCTTCAACCTTTTCAAGCCTCTGTGTTTTTTGACAACTGAACTGTGAGCAGGCTGATGATTCTTTAAATGAATCTCCTATTCGCCTATGAATATTTCCTTCAAGCCTTAACATGTGGAATCGTTTCACTGCAGTTATGTTTGCTCATGTTTATCCTCTATGCAGCAAACCATCACAAGCTACCCGTTAAAAGACACAGCACAGCTCTGGTTAAACATGGACTACATAAACTAATGACAATTATTGAAATGTAGCCAAAGAGACAGCTAATTAATATGTTTTTGCATGGTGTAGTTTTTGCATGGTGTAGGATGTATGAGAAGGGTGGGATGAGGTCATGGATGGCTGAGAAGGATGGGATGAGGTCATGGATGGATGAGAAGGGTGGGATGCAATATATATTTCAATTAATTTCAAAGCTGTTCAGTGGATTTGGGTTCTGAGCTGCCTGCTTTTTCAATTCTAAACTCTTCAAACAATGTCTTTATGGACCTTTTTTGTGCACTAGGGAGCAGTCATGGTGGAACAGAAAAGGGCCTTCCTGAAACTGTTGTCACAAGAAACTTTGTGTATTTCACTACACACTATATTTCACTACATTTTTAATATTTCTTATATATCACCAGTTCCCCTTACCTGTTCTGAATCACCTCATCCATTTACCTATTTATACCCTCCAGTCTATAATGCAAAGTATTGCCCTCTGTTTTAGAGAGCATACCAAACTGTGTGCTTTGCATCATTTTGCTAGTATATTGAAGATGTATTTTTGTCTATCCCTTTTTGTCATTTAACTAATATTTTATATGTTAATATTTCATACTTCACATGGATCCATCTCTTCCCTCTGAACTGTTGTTGTCACAGAATACTTTGTCGATTCAGTGGCTCCCCATGTTTATGTCAGGGATGTTTGCTTTGGTGCTTGTTGTATTTTAGGCTGAAGGTTACAGTGCTTCCTACTGATGCTGCTAAAGCACTCTCTGTCATAACCCCTCTCATGGTAGGGACCCTATGGTAGGGAATAGTTGCAGTAGCTGGAATATGTCAGGACACCAGCTTCAGAGCATTCTTTGTGGTTTTGCACTCTTGCCACTGCTAGAGGTAAGCTTGATCAATTTCATTAAAAAAACACTGATAAAGCCCTAGCTACTGTATACCACCAGAGCCTCACTGATACTTTATGGGCAGAGGTGGCATGCAAGGACGAGTCGCTTTCTCTAAACTCTAAACAACCTCAATAACTGTCAATAAAGTTAGACAGTCTAAGACATTCCTGCAGACTAGCCCCCATTTCACTCTCTTCTACTGCGCTACCACAACCAGCTGAGTCAGAGGCATGGAACTAGGCAGAACCAGACTTACTCTGGAGGAATGGCATTGTCGCATTAAGGAGGGGCTATGTCTGTATTATGGAAAAGAGGTCAACAGGGTGTTACTGGCAATAAAATATGTCTTGAAAGAACAGAGGCACTGGCTTTAAGGAGAGTTTTCATTCAGACACAAGGCAGTCCAGATGGGTGCTCTTCTTTACTCGTTTAATTTACACTTACCTTCAGACCAGGCACCAAAAACACAAAAGCAGATGCTCTATCCCACGTTTTGAGTTCAGTGACACCTGGGAGATGCTAAAACCTATTCTAGCACGAGTACAATGGGACATAGACATGCAGTCACACACTATGTATCCACCCCCAATGACAGTCTACCACAAGCTATATGTTCAAAGCTCTCTATGCCCCATTCTCCTTCATGGGATACACACATCTTTTTGTCCAGGGCACCCTAGCATCCAGCGTTTACAGGCCCTGGTTTGAAACCGGTGGCCGGAGGTGTCTGAAGTAGGTGTCTCGAGAATGTTAGTTCTTGTAATGTTTATGCCCAGAGTAATACACCCTGCCCTTTACCTGCTGGTCTTCTGGAGCCGCTTTGTATGCCTAAGCACCCTTGGTTGCACATCGCAGTAAGTTTCATCATGGACTTACCTCTTAAACCCATGCAGCCATTCTCAGGGGACTGGAGTCATTAGCTGCCCTGGGCAGAATATGCTCAGTGTGACAGCTGGTGGGATGGAACAGAGGCAGGTGCTGCGGGGAACATGCTCAGGTTTATTGAGTAGGTTGACAGAAGCGCACAAACAAACAAACAAGTAATCCAGGGCAAGCCGTGTGACACAAAAGCAGTAAGCGCCGAAATAATCGACGAGGCTGACTATAAGCAGTGGTAACTTGTAAACAAACCGAACACAGCGTGATCCAAGGCAGAGGCTGCGAAGCAGTGTTACAAGCAAGGCCAATGTACAGCAATGAGAAGGAGCACGGAGTGCTCCTAAATAGTCCTTGGCCTAATGAGCGCCTCAATAGACTGGGTATTGCGAGCGTATGACCCTAGACCAGGTGGGCATGGTCTGGGAGCTGGGTGTCCGAGACGTGACAGAGCCCCCCCAGGACCCCGGCCGCCTCCTCGAAGGGGGACGTCCAGGCCGACGTGGAGCAGGGCGGTCAGGTCGGAAGCGATGAAAGGAGGCGACGAGCTCGGGGTCCAAGACCTCAGATGCGGGTACCCAGCTCCTCTCCTCGGGGCCAAACCCCTCCCAGTCCACCAGGTATTGAATGCCCCCTTGCCTCCGCCGCAAATCCAGCAGGGCTCTCACCCTGTAGGCAGGTCCGTCCTGTAAGACAATGGGAGAGGGTGGATTCTCCGCCGGCACCATCTCCTCGAGCAGACCTGGGCGCACCTTCTTCAGGGCCGACACGTGGAACGCTGACGAGGCCCGGCTTCCACTCGGTATGCCGATCCTGTAGGTAACGTCGTTCACACGCTCAATTACAGGGAAAGGGCCTTTGTATTTGGGATCCAGCTTACCTGTAGGTCCCATCCTGCCGTCACGGGTGGCGACACACACCTTGTCTCCGATCTCAAACCTGGGGGTGTCTCCTCTCCTCTTGTCTGCCTTGCGTTTGTACCCTGAGATGGCTTTCTGAAGCCTTTGGTGGGTCTCCTCCCATACCTTCTCGCTCTGACGAAACCACTCGTTCACGGCCGGTTGGTCTGAGCGCTGAGGGTTCCACGGGTACAGCAGGGGCTGGAATCCCAGCACGCACTCAAAGGGGGTGAGCCTCGTACCTGCAGATTTAAGCAAATTCTGGGCGTACTTGGCCCAGGGGAGATAGGTACCCCAGGTGTCCGGGTGTCTTTGACAATAAAGTCGTAAGAACTTACCCAACTTCTGGTTAACCCTCTCCACCTGTCCTTGCGGGTGGTAACCAGAAGTGAGACTCACCGCTACATTGAGGCGGCTGAGTAGTTCCCGCCATACCCGGGAGGTGAACTGGGGTCCGCGGTCGGACACAACGTCCTCGGGTAGGCCGAATTGGTGGAAGAGGAGGTCCGAGGTTTGCCAAGCGGTGGGAAGGCCTAGGAGAGGCAAGAACCTGACCATTTTGGAGAACCTGTCCACCACAACAAGGATAACAGTATTACCTTCGAAGGGGGGCAGGTCGGTGACGAAGTCCAAAGCTATATGCGACCAGGGTCTCCTTGGAATAGGCAACGGGAGGAGCTTCCCCGCCGGGGGAGTGCGAGGCACTTTGCTCCTGGCGCACTCAGGGCAGGAGTTCACGGCCTTCACAACCTCCCTCTGTAGGCCGGGCCAACAATACCAAGCACTCAGCAGTTGACCGGTGCGTGTTGCCCCGGGGTGGCTGGTGCCTACCGCAGTGTGGGCGATCAAGGCAGACCTGGAGCGCAGGGGAACGAACAACCTGTAGGGAGGACAGTTAGGATGTGGGTTGGCGTGTCTGATCTCGCGATCCAGCTGCCAGCTGATGTTTCCCAGGAAGCATGAGGGAGATAGTACGGGTTCCTGAGAGGTCTGTTGGGCTTCTGGCGCGAATTGACGAGATAGGGCGTCGGCTCTGGTGTTCAGGTCTCCGGCCCTGTAGGTGACCTGAAACGAGAATCTCGAAAAGAACAGTGACCATCTTGCCTGGCGAGGGTTCAGACGTTTGGCGGTTTTCAGGTATTCGAGATTTTTATGGTCTGTAATAACCAGGAATGGATGCTCTGCCCCCTCAAGCCAATGGCGCCACTCCTCGAAAGCCAGCTTCATAGCCAAGAGCTCCCTGTCTCCGACTCCATAGTTGCGTTCCGCTGCCGTTAATTTCTTGGAGTAGTAAGCGATAGGTTTGGGCTTACCTCCGTTTTTTGGCTTCTGGGACAGCACCGTGCCTGCTCCAACGTCCGAGGCGTCCACCTCAACAATGAAGGGACGTGAGGAGTCCGGTTGTTGGAGAACCGGGGCAGTGGTGAAAGCTGTTTTGAGGGCGTCGAACACCCCTTTCTCTTCTGGACCCCAGCGCAATGACCTCCTCTGTCCCCTCAGGAGATCAGTCAAGGGCTTCGCCAAGGTGCTGAATGACCGAATGAACCGCCTGTAGAAATTCGCAAACCCTAGAAAGCGTTGCAATTCCTTGCGGTTCTGAGGGAGAGGCCATCCAGACACCGCGTCCACCTTGCACGGTTGCATACTGACCGCCCCTTTCTGGATAACGTAACCAAGGAAGCTGACCTCTGCGAGATGGAAATCGCACTTCTCTAATTTGCAATAGACGTGGTTACGTCTCAACGTATTCAGGACGGCTCGTACGTCCCGTACATGTTGGTCCTGGGAGGGAGAATAGATCAATATGTCATCGATGTAGGCGACGACTGATCTACCCAGGAATTCCCGAAAGACCTCGTTTATAAACACCTGGAAGACAGAGGGCGCTGTGCCTAGGCCATACGGAAGTACCAGGTACTTGTAGTGTCCGTTGGCCGTGCTGAACGCGGTCTTCCATTCATCGCCGTCCCTGATTCTTACCAGGTTATAGGCGCTGCGTAGGTCTAACTTTGTGAACACGGTGGTGTGGCGAAGCCGTTCCAACGCTGCAGGAACAAGGGAAAGAGGATAGGGATAGGGTTTAAGCAATGCATTCAGGCCTCTGTAGTCTACACAGGGACGTAGACCCCCGTCTTTCTTCTTAACAAAGAAGACACTAGCAGACGCCGGGGAGGTGGAGGGGCGAATATACCCTTGAGCTAACGCTTCCTGGATATACCGAGCCATGATCTTTTCTTCCTCCTGGGACAGAGGATAGGCCTTACCTCTAGGCGGGACCGCGCCGTCCTTCAGTTCCACAGCACAATCCCAGGGACGGTGAGGGGGAAGTCGTGTGGCCTGCTGTGGACTGAAGACTTCCACCAGGTCCTTGTATTGGGGAGGTATGCATTGGGGTTGGTCGGTGAATGGGCTTTCCACTGACGTCGACCCCAGTTAGGCCTCTTCCTTCATGTGGTTCTTGCAGCCGGGGCCCCAGTTCAATACCCTCCCCTCCTTCCATGCAAAGTGGGGCTCGTGACTCCTGAGCCATGGGAGACCTAGGGTGAGGGGCTGAGTAAGGGAAGGTAAGAGCAAAAAAGAGCGACGCTCGTAATGGTTATCGATCTTTATTTGTATGCGTGGTGTTCTGTGGGTGACGATTCCCTTTCCGATGGGGCCCCCGTCAATAGCAACAGCCCTTTTCGGCGTAGAGAGGCGAATGGCCCGAACACCTAGCCTACATGCAAAGTCCTCATCCATCACCTCGGACGCTGCCCTGGAATCTACATCTGCCAGAAGACAGTGAGTCCTCCCACGGTACATGACACATACCTCAAGCCCCAACAGGTTAGAGAGTACGGTACTCACCCTCTGATCCTTTTGCGAGCTGTATTGAGGCTTGTTGTTATGAGCGCGGCCCAACTGCATGGGTTCCTCTGCAGGCTGTGATTTGAGAGGGGGAGGGGGCAATACCTGAATAGGCGGGGTTGAACGCGTTCTCTCCTCCAGCAGCCTGTCGTAGGTTATGGCTCTGCCGATTATCATGTTCAGGTCCTCTCCTTCTGTCCTCGCCGTTAGTTCTGCCCTAAGGTCCCGGCGTAAACCAAACACAAAGGCGTCTACTAATGCAGCATCATTCCACTTGGTTCCCGCCGCGATAGTGCGGAATTCCATCGCGTACTCCGAAGCGCTGCGTGATCCCTGTTTAAGGCGAAGAAGGGCTTGCCCGCACACTCTCCCTTGTCTGGGATGATAAAAGACCGCCTTTAATTCCGTCATAAAAGCCGAGTAGTTAGACCTTAGGGGAGACGATTTCGTTACAAGTGCAGCACCCCACGTCAGAGCCCTCCCAGACAGTCTAGAAATGACAAAAGCCACCTTAGCGGCTTCCGGTAGACTGGGCTGGTAAGAAAAATAAAGTTCACATTGAACCAAGAAACCTTCGCATGAATCCGGATCCCCGTCGTATAGACTCGGAGCAGCCAGGTGACAACGAAATCCCTCCGCGACAGATGAGGCTTGTGGGATCCCCGATGCGTCGCAGTTGAGCGATTGTACCTGCTGGGTGAGAGATGTTACTGTCGCTCGTAGCTGGCTCAGCTCCTCCTGGATAGGGTTCACCGCCGTCGAGGGAGCCCCCACGGGAGGAGCGGCTTCGGCTGGAACAACTCTATTCCATCCAGGCTGTACATTCTGTGACGGCTGGTGGGGATGGAACAGAGGCAGGCACTGCGGGGAACATGCTCAGGTTTATTGAGTAGGTTGACAGAAGCGCACAAACAAACAAACAAGTAATCCGGGCAAGCCGTGTGACACAAAAGCAGTAAGCGGCGAAATAATCGGCGAGGCTGACTATAAGCAGTGGTAACTTGTAAACAAACCGAACACAGCGTGATCCAAGGCAGAGGCTGCGAAGCAGTGTTACAAGCAAGGCCAATGTACAGCAATGAGAAGGAGCACGGAGTTAGTCCTTGGCCTAATGAGTGCCAGGTGCGCTCAATAGACTGGGGATTGCGAGCGATCCTAGAAGAGGTGGGCGTGGTCTGGGAGCTGGTGTCCGAGACGTGACACTCAGAACTTGTTAACGCACTCTTCCAAAGGTATGACACTGTTTCAGTGCACTCTCGGTTACCATCCTCCCATTCTCCTGGTTGGGAGAACGATCTGAAGTGCCTGCTGAAGTCTTGTGGATGTACCATGCAATACCTAGTGGACTGGGAGGGTTATGGGCCCGAGGAGAGGAGTTTGGTTGATGCATCTTGGATACCATGCTCATTCAAGACTTCCACACTGCTCATCAAGGCCGTCCCACTCATCAATTGATGGGGCTACCTCATTGTCGTAGGACTGCAGCGCTGGGAACCACCTGTTCGAAGGAGGGTATTGTCATCCATTCATCGTATGGCCATCCAGAGGTCCTCCGCATCAGAGTACTGACTTTATTACATAAACCTGTTCCAAATCACGCCATCAGCTTCCCTATTTATACCCTCCATTCCCAGTATACTATGCAAAGTCTTGCTATCTGTCTTAGGGAGCATGCCAAGCTATGTCTTTTGCCTCTGTTTCTTTTTCTAGTGCCTTGACCCTTGCCTGTATTCTTTCACTTCAAGTCCTTTGTACCTCTGCTGATATTTCTCTATGCCTTGCATAAAAAACATTTTTGATTCATGCTTTGCCTTGAACCTGGATTTTTGTCTATCTTTTTTTGTTATTTATTAAATATTTCATACTGCACATGGATCTGTCTCTTCCCTTTGAACCCCTGATACCAATATCAGTGAATGAATAATATATGTATAACAAATCTAAAGGTACCCTTACACTTATATATATAAAGGTACCTTTAGATTTGTTATTTTAGCAATGGTATGACCATATATAATTATATCTTTAGTGTCTTTAGCAGAATGAACCAGAAAATATGGGAAATTTGTATGGAGTATTAAAATCCAGAAAAAAAACTGCTTTTATAGGCTACAGTGGCAAGTATTTAGTATGATCTCCCCAGGATCCTGGCTCTCTTAAAGTCTCTTAAAGCCTGCTATAATGTACTGGAAGATGCTTCTGAAATCTCCAGTCTCCCCAAAAAAGTTCAAGATGTGCTTAAGTGCCAAGGGAGGTCACATTAAATACTGACTTTTGTGTGTAGAAGCCATTAGGTTCTGAAAATTGTGTTCTTATAATTTTTGTACACATTTCTTGCATTTATGTTTGTATCTTAATAAAGAGACTAAGAATAATTGTCTCTTTACTAATAATTGTACATGTTCATTATGAATTGTACATGTTCATTATACCATTAATAACTGTACATGTTCATTATTCCTTTAATAATTGTACATGGTCATTATTCTGTTGCTAAAACAGCAAACCTAATGGTAGCCTAAGACTTTTGTACAGTACTGGAAAAGAGGGAAAGAGAAAGACAGAGATGGTCAAAATTGCAGTGCATTACACAACATTTCCAGAGAAACAGGATGTTTCAGGCTAAAGTCCATCATTAGCTGTACAAAGCAAAGAGGTTCTGAAGTACCAGGACGTACTTATGTTAGAAAAAACTATAACTTGAAACTTTAAACTATAACTTTGGTGTTTTAGCCTGAAACCACTTTAGGTGTGGTAGATGTAAATGTATTAACACAAGCACTAAAATAACTACTTTACATTGTAGAAACTAAAAAGGGCTTGCTGATCATTTTGTTGACCACCTCCAAATCAACAGAATTGCCATTTGCACTGGCAAGGCATTTTCATGCTAACAGGCACTGCATCTCTTTGCACTGCTAGTTGTTGCTATGGCAGGAGCTCAATGCATGTCTGATATCACCTCAGTGCATGTGTAGCAATGACTGGCAAGATCTGTGGGCTTATATACTGCACATCTTAAAGTGAACGGGATTAGAAACAGCTTTCAATAAGTAGGTGATTGTGAACGGGGAAAGGGTGTGTGTGATGATGGAGTGGGCATGTCCCTCGTGCTGGGTGTGTGCAATGATGGAGTGGGCGTGTCCCTCGTGCTGGGTGTGTGAGATGATGGAGTGGGTGTGTCCCTCGTGCTGGGTGTGTGAGATGATGGAGTGGGCGTGTCCCTCGTGCTGGGTGTGTGTGATGATGGAATGGGCGTGTCCTTCGTGCTGGGTGTTTGCGATAATGGAGTGAGTGTGTCCTTCATGCTGGATGTGTGTGATGATGGAGTGGGTGTGCCCTTTATGCTGGGTGTGTACAATGATGGAGTGAGTATGTCCTTCTTGCTGGGTGTGTGCAATGGTGGAGTGGGTGTGTCCCTCGTGCTAGGTGTGTGCGATGACGGAGTGTGTCCCTTGTGCTGTGTCCCTCGTGCATCAGGACAGCGTTGTTTCTTCAGCAGTTCTGTACAACACAAAGTGGTTCTACAAAGTTCTGTTAATCATCTTCAGGATTGACTATAAAGTTAGAATGAATGCATTAATAGTTAGAGTTGTCTTTAGTACTGCAGATCTTTGTAGATACAAAAAGCTAAAATGATGAATGATAATCAACCAAAATTCATGCTAGGGTTACTAAGATTCATGCTTTGGTTGCTAAGGTTCTCGCTAGAGTTGCTAAGGTTCATGCTAAGGTTACTAAGGTTCATTTGCAGTTATTGTTATGCAATAGCTTAGAGTTATTGAATGGGAATCCAAATAAACTCTTCCTGTCAGTAGAACCTAATATGGACACTTTTGATAGTCGTGTTTTAATCCATAGGCAGGATAACAGAAAACACGTAAACAAAGATGTCACCAAATCTCTAATTAGAGTCTGAACACAGGTAAACAAGGTTAGAATCTACAAAGTACAAAGAAACAAAAGATGGAAAGGTGATGCTGGAGAAGCTACCATGAAAAAGATTTTAATAATGAAAAGGAATTGTGGTTTTCATGTGGTCACAGCTCAAGCTTAAAGTTTTGGTGCATTTAGGGTTAGAATATTAATATCAAGAATCTGACTGATTCTTTAATAAATGTGTTCATTACAGTTACAGAAGGAAAAGCTCAACAAATGAAGATCAATGACACATGAACAGAACAAATTGTTTCTTAGGGGTACAAAAGACCCCTAAGTCTCAGCCAGAACAGCTTTTTCAAACTCTACAGAAAGCAATAAGAACAATATTAAGGTTTTTTATTTAACACAGTAAATAAATGACCAAATAATTAGATTATTAATGACTAAGGTTTCTCCAGACCTTTGTAGAAATTCTCTGACTTCCTCATTAAGAAAACAGAGACCATGAAATTCCGCAAGAAGATGCCAATAGTCAATTTTGCAGTTCTAAAACTCTGATGATAAACAAATCTCATATTTCAAGAGCATTTTTTAGAGTTTGTACTTGGGAATAACAAGGCATGCCTCTTCAGTTTTTAACCTTTTCTTTAGAACCTCCCTCTCGATCTATCTAACCTCTCCAATTACTGGTCTGACACATCTTTACAAGCATTTTGAAGAAAGATGCTGCCAGCTCATAGGAGTAGCAAGCATTAAGTATTAAGTATTTAAGTATTAAGCATTTAAGTATTAAGTATTTCGATCTGGTTGAACATTGTGTTTTAGTGGATAGGACTGGTCCAGTTCACATTAGATGTGAATGAACATTGTTGTGGTGGTGTAAGCATAGCGTGGTCGTGTTGAGTGTAGAGGCCTCGTCAAACAGACGCAGGACAAAGTTGCCAGCTGGTATTTTATATTTTATTATCTGAAGTTTCCGCGACCCATAGCCTAAAAGTGCAAACGTGCTCTCACAGATTAAAACTGTCCATTTGTTAAGGATCCCGAGTTTAAGACTTTTCCATACTCTCCGGGCATCACGTCTCTTTTACATATGGCATCACTCCTGTAACCTAGGGAAACCCAAAGGCCATTCGCTAGCCTCGCTCCAGTCAACAACCACCGGTGTTCTCTATCCCTCTCACTGTAGATCCCTTCTGCCTTTTAACTCATCCGACTCCTCCCCCCAATCACCTAGGCTGGTCCATTCTGTACAGACAAAGGGGGGACAACATTACATGATCCACAACCTCTGCTGGTGACGGTACTCAATCCGTCACAATTGTGTTTTAGTGGATAGGATTGGTCCAGTTCACATTAGATGTGAATTAACATTGTGTTTTAGTGGATAGGATTGATTCAGTTTACACAAGATCTTGCTTAGTTTTGATTTTTCCAGCTCATTACCAATTTGTTGAACAGAAAGAACAGGATCACTTAGAGCACTAAAAACTGCTCTCTTTATATGTAGTTCACTGGAGATACAATTTACAAACATTTGCGAACTCCCATAATATTTTCATATCACAACAGGGCTCCAGTCACTAAAGGGAGCAGAAGACGAAGCTACTGGAAACATAGTCCTTTATTAAGGTTGCCAGTGGCGTAGCGAACCACACAAAGCAGAGTGCAGAAAATCGGCAGTTCATAAAACAATTGTAACTTCAACAGCAAAGGCAACAAACCTGCTGAAAGGCAGCAAAACAGACTGGCGATAACATGTAAAGCAGAGGCTGGGAGTTCAGTCCATCAGCGATGGGTGAATGTGCAGCGATGAAGTGACTGAGAAACCGGGTTATATGGTGTAAGTTAACAACCACCAGGTGTAGTCAGTACACAGGTGATTGAGAACGAGGAAGTGGTTGCGGGCGTGGCTTCAAGCCTGGGTGCCCGAGGCAACGTGACAGATACACTATATTGCCAAAAGTATTTGCTCACCCATCCAAATGATTGTGCCCCAGTGCACAAAGCAAGGTCCATAAAGACATGGATGGCAGAGTCTGGTGTGGATGAACTTGACTGGCTTGCATAGAGTCCTGACCTCAACCTGATAGAACACCTTTGGGATGAATTAGAGCGGAGACTGAGAACCAGGCCTTCTCGTCCAACATCAGTATGTGATCTCACAAATGTGCTTCTGGAAGAATGGTCAAAAATCCCCATAAACATACTCTTAAACTCCTTGTGGACAGCCTTCCCAGAAGAGTTGAAGTTGTTCTAGCTGCAAAGGGTGGACCAACATCATATTGAACCCTATGGTTTAGGAATGGGATGTCACTTAAGGTCATATGTGAGTCAAGGAAGGTGAGCAAATACTTTTGGCAATATAGTGTAGGTCTGTATTTGGCTAGGCTCATCAACACACCTACACAAAACATAAAACTGTGTTATAGAAATGAAAAGCTCGCATAGCAAAAAAACATCTTTACATTCTGTTCTAACAGATGTAGTAGTTTGCTCAAAATAAGGTTGCTTGACATGATATTGATTTTATTGTAGACTTAGCATAGTTTACTCAGTAAAAACAAAAGTAGTTAAGGAACTTTGTGTAATCATTGGTTTGGGTGTATCCCATATAAATCAATACCTCAAACTGTATGTTTGAGAATGTAAGACATATGCTAATGCTATTTGAGACTGAAAAGGCAATTTAATTGATTGAGTTAGCCCATGTCTTTAGCAGGAAAAGTAAGCATAATGTCTTATGCTCATGTCTTATTAAAAATATACTGGCTTCCTGTTTACACACATTACAAAGACTTCCTTATGCCATACAAATGCCATTAATGGTCTTACTCCACCATATCTTGCTGATCTCTTGAACTATTACAGCCCATCTAGCCAATATATTAACCATATAAACCCCTATTATATCTGTTAACCCTGGGATTGAATGTGGATGGTCATTTTAAGATCCTAAACTCCTATGACATGTTGGATAGCATATATTTATGTTTTCTATGATTAAATCAGTTTAAATTGAATTTTTGGGCTACCACACATTTAAATTGAGATAAAAGCAATAAATAGGGTCAGTGTCCTGAAAAGTAATTTAAGTTCATTCCATCATCTAGCACAGGACGAGCTCTTCTCAGGGCTTATCAGGAAGGCCCCTCCCTTCACCAGTGTTTCACTGAATTAAGGCCAGGACACCTCCAGGAGGCTCAGTAGTGAGGACAAGCATTCCAGCTTCACCCTCATCCAAACTTACTCTGAAAAAACAATATGATGTGTAGGGGTTTTTGTTCCTATATTTACTTACCCCTATCCCGCTTATCTACAACCAACGACAGAAATAATGCGTGTAAAAGAAATATGTTTATATGACTCCATGTTAAAATTACAAATGTTATGAAGATCACATTCTATTGCAATAAATCATGAGAATATGCATAACCAATTTTACAAGTCCTTAATGCTAAAACAGCCTGTCAGAGGTGTATCGTTCGGCTATCCTAATTTATGGTTTAACTTAGTAAATGTGCGCCACAGTTTGGATACTCTGCAGGGAATTGGTATCGACAATCTCTTTAACTATCACTCTAGTTAGTGAATTCTTGCAAATCATAATTCTGGATAGAGAATTTAGGATTAAGTTAACAGGGTCTATTTGAATATTACAAGCCCATTAATTACACATTGGTTAGATATTGCAATGAGGCAATACATATGAAGAATAACAGTTACTGCATAAAGAAGATTCCCTGTCCCAAATATTCAAATATTAATTAATGGCCCAGGGAGAGATTTCGAAGTGCACCAGCTCCAAACCGTCCAAACTCGAACAGAGACCAGTATTTGTCCTGCACTTCTTCAGATCCAGACCTAGCAGGCACTGTTTAGCGCCACCGATCCACACTGGACAACCCGGTGACTAAGGCTGTATCCAGCCCCACTGGCACTGTTAATGCATGCCTAGTGTTACCAGTTTCATCTGGATCTACTAAAACAAACGTTTTATCTTATGTATGTAGGCAGAGGAGGCAGATACTGTATATGTTTTAGGCCACCATTAGATTTGTTGTTTTAACAATGGTATAATGCCTATATATAATTATTTCTCATACAATTATTTCTCAGTCTTTTTGTATAAAGGTGTAGCAATTCATTGCTACCAAATCAACAACTAGCTAACTTCACCTAACTGCTACCTGCTTCATTCACATCATCGTATAATGGAATTGGTTACTCTATAAAGTAAACTATAAAAAATAAATGGTGCATAATTATCAACTTATACATATCTTAACATTTTAAATGTGTCTAGCGATATTGTGAGAATCAGTAGTGGACTTTAATGAAGTACACAAGTTATTCAGTATCTAAGTACTTATGTCACGTTAGCAAGTCCCGGAGAGCTGTAAAAATCTGACAGGACTCTACATGCATTTAAATAAAAACCGTTTATTTTCAGTTTTGTTTACTGCACAAACAATAATAACAAATAACATTGACGTTTCAACAGCATGTGGACAAAGACCGACAAACACTCAGTGACATGCACACACTTATATACACCCTACTCACCCTAACGAGACACAGGTGAAACGAGTAACACTAACGAACATTCACGAGTAACACTGATGAACATTCACGAGACCGACAACACACACTTCACCCACATCACACTAACGTACACACAGGCACACCCTCTTTCAGACGACACAGGAACACACCTCCACACAGACACGCCCACACAGAAATGAGACAGAGCCTGGGCGGCCACCGTGACATAGCCCCACCACAAGAGGCGCTTTCTCCTGGAGCGCCCAATGCCCGCGGCCCACCCTCCAGCCACTACCACTGGTTCAGGACCGGAGGATGGGCACCATGGCCACCGGCACGTCCCCAGGAGCAGCCTCCCCCAGGGCCAGTCCACTGTGTCTCACCCTCAAGCCACTCTCCCAGGAGTCAGGGACGACACATGGGGAACAAAAACAGGCACCAGGAACAGTTACAGGTACAGACACAGGGACAGGCACAGACAAAAACGGCAAGACAGGGACATGTACAAACACAGTAACATTAATAATCATGGGAAATGTGAGCGGGACTTGGAGAAGGGGCCCCCGGCTCCCCCCAAGGGCCTCGGCCCCCACATCCCCCCGGCTCCGAGGGCCAGATCCCAAAGCCTGGCAGCTGCGGCACCAGGGGTGGAAGCGGAGAACTCCCTGCAGTCCCCTGGGTCCCTCCGGCTGGGTGCATGGTCTTGCTCGCTGGAGGACTGGGCTTGTTCGCTGGCGGCCCCTTTCGGGGTTTTGGGCTCAGGCAGGGTGGAAATCCTGGCTTGCTACCTTCTGGGCGCTAAACTTCTCAAGGAGGATCTCCCTTTCTCTTGCCTCCTGAGTCCTACTAACCCTCAGAGTCTGTTTGCAACCAGTCTTGCTCAGCTGGGGAGGGAGCTCCGTTCCTTCCTCCTCCATCTCCTTCTCGGACTCAGAGTGGTGAGGAGGGCTTCCGAAGTGGTGGCCCGGAGGGGACTCTACCTCCTCCGTCTCCATCCCCTCCTCTGGAGACTCCTCGGACAAGTCTTCCTCAGGCCCCCAGATACTCGCGCCTCCCAGCAGTACCGACCTTCCCAGCATTACTGACCTTGGACCCCCAAGCACATGGCCCCGAAGGGTCTCCTTGAAGGCCTTCTTGAAAAAGGTATCCTGGTCCACGCTTCCCTCTTCCTCAGGGGTTTCGGAAAGAGAGTCCTCCCCTGACAGGAAACGCATCCCTGCCAGCATTGCCACCTCCTCTGAGTGGCGCTGGTTGGTCAGCACTTCCATTGGGTGCTCAGACCGAATCAGGTCCACTACGTCCTGTGTCCAGGGGGAAGGGAACTCCTCGTCGGCTGATCCGTATCCTTGGGGGGAAGCAACAGGGTGAAGGGAAGCCACCGGGTAGTGAGGGGACCTGGCCCCACTTCTCTTGTGCCCCTTTTTCCCGTGCTTGCCTCTCGCCATTCTTCAGATTTGGTCGGTCTTTCTGTCACGTTAGCCAGTCCCGGAGAGCTGTAAAAAGCTGACAGGACTCTACATGTGTTTAAATAAAAACCGTTTATTTTCGAGTTTGTTTAATGCACAAACAATAATAACAAACGCTTACCAAACATTGACAACGTTCAACAGATTGTGGACCAACAAACAATCAGTGACACAGGAATGTTCAGACGACACAGGAACACACCTCCACACAGACACGCTCACACAGAAACGAGACAGAGGTGGTGGCCTGGGCGGTCACCGTGACAACTTAAGCACCTGCACTGAAGTATTTACATTTTCAGAAACATTTTTTGCTTTTATACCATTCTATTTCTAAGTAAATTAATGCTGCTTTTCACTCCACTGCTGCAGCATTTGTTGATACTTGTTACACTGAAGTTGGAAAAACAAACCCATGATTTTTTTATTTTGTCCACAGCTGGTGAGAATGAGAAAACACTAAAGAAGAGCAACATTTTCTTTTTCATTGAGTGTTTTAGTGGATCAGCCCATTAACAATTTAACAATTAACAACAGCCCATTGTTAGCATGAACGGAATCTTTTAGAGAATAAAAAACTACACCATAGTGTACAGTATAATAGTTTTGTTCTCAAAAGTCTTGATTGCTAGCACAAAAACTGTATATTCATTAGCTATTATTGTAAACAAAATATTTGATTCTGGCTATTTGTTTTTGCTAATCCTCATTGTAAGTAGAGTTAACCCTAAGACATTAAGTTTTATTGTTATTTAAAATGTAATGTTTGTGTTGTCCTGTGTACGAATCAGGTTATATATACAGAATGGGCCTGACTGCAGTGATCTCATACACACAAGCTCCTAGTCCTAACTTGCTGTAAATTCTAGACTTGGCTCTGACTTGGCATTTCCTTGTCTGATGACTTCAGCAAGTCTGTCTTGAGTGATGTTGCAGAGTTCAGATAACCTGCCCATTCATTCAGATACTCCCCACCTCCTTTCACAACACACTGCTCCAGAGCAAGGCCAGAGGTGTCAGAACAAATTACAACACACCTCCCCTCGCAATTAATTTCCTACAGTCTCCATGTTTGCTTGTAAGTAATTAAAGTCCAAAGATGATGTACTTGGATAATTTGTGAGAAGAGGTTACAGGAGGAATCTAGACTCAGCAGCACTTCAGGCATTACAGTTTGGAATTAGGAATTTGGAATTAGTTTTGGAATTAGGAATTAGAATTAGGAATTTGGAATTAGTTTTGGAATTAGTCAGGGGGCTGTAATTTTAATTTAATTTTAATTTAATTATTTAATTTAATTAATTAATTTAATTATTTAATTTAATTTTTCCACTGCAAAGCTTTTATAGCTCTTACATCTATTATTTTTTATGGTACAAAAAAAAGTACCATTTTACTGTATTATTACTAAGGTAAATATAAAATGCATGATTTTGTTCGGGTATCATCTTTATTTTTCTGTACAGAGTCAGTGATCAGGATATAGTTTTGAATTCATGTTGCTCCATCTTCCTGCACTTCACAGCAAGTCTAAAAATGTGAGTAAAGAAATACTGGGCATAATAAGAGCTTTGGTTATACCCTTGTTTTCTTCACTGCATTACAACTGTCAGACATCATTAGATTATCTTCACATCATTAGATTATCCAGTTTTAAATGAGCTTTTCCAAATCCTTGAAACTGTTTTTGACGATACTTTGAAGACATTACAAATAAAGTTTTGGATATAACATAAATACTAACATGCACCAATTATTTTTGTTTTTGGTAATGGATTTATAATAATGAATCGCAATGAAAAATGTGATGTTAAAAGTGTTTTTTACTTGATTTTACTTATTTGTTTTGATTTTACTTGTGGTATGTGTTTTGTGTCTTAACCAGATAAAACTGAATTAAACAGCTACATGATGGATTTTCATCAGTAATTAACATAGATGTTTGCTACAGTTTATTGCAACTAATGATTTTAATGAGGCGATGTGCTAAATGATAGATATGTTTACATTTAAGAAACAGCAAATAGAAAACAATATTGTAATCTGACTTTATACTGCATTTGCTGTACTTAAATTAAGCCCTGTGTCACGGTGGCCGCCGTGGCTGCCTCCCCTGTCTCGTGTCTGTGTGGGTGTGTTCTGTTGTATGAATGAGCGTATGTGTATGTTCGAGTATGGTGGGTGTGGCGTGTGAATGAGCTTGTTGTGATTGTGATACGTTGCACCTGTGTCTCGTCAGGGTGAGTGTTTAAAATCGTGTATGTGTCACACTGTGTTGTCTGTCTGTCTACATGTAGCTTGACAGACTGCGGGAAAATAAACGGTTTGCTGATATAACGCACGTGAGCCCGGCTTCGTTTGTTCCTTGTCTCAGCTGGACTGAACGTGACACCCTGTAAAATACATGATAACATGTAACATAACATGTAGATGAAGATGCAAAACAGATGTTCATTTGCAGTACGTTACTGTCACAGATAAAATGAAAGTCCTAACTAAAACATTTTAACACAAAAGAAAGAGCAAATAAATGCATAAATAAATATGTGTACAGATTGTTTCCCCCGCCGCGTCGCGCCAGGCACCCAGACCTAGCTCCACTCCCCCTTCTAATTCACACTCATCACTACCTCGTTCCCAATCACTCGTTTATCACTTGCACCTGTCCCCAATCACCACTAACCATCTCACCTCTGTACATAAGCCCACAGGTACTGCTAGAGCCTCGCTTCATTCCCTTGCCACAGATGGACTGAGTCCGCTGGCTTCCATCTAGCCAAGCTGTCTGCAGCCACTGCAAACTTCTCCTTTGTTTTTATGCTGCTTGCTTTTCTATTTGCTCTGTTGCTCGCTGCTCTTCTGCAGTTCAATAAAGGACCATGTTCACTGCAGTCTCGCCTTACGCTCCCTCACTGCCGCCATCACACCCCTGTAAAGAAAGGGCAGTGAGAGGAATTTCCAATCCAGTAGAGATTTGGTTAAAGGCAGGCCAGCACACTCTGTGTTTTCAGAAACATTTTGGAAAAAATGGACATTTAGTGGTGTTATGTTTCTGAGCATGTACATCTAGCCTCGAATCATAAGGCACAGGCACATGAAAGGGTTCAAAAATGATTATCTTTACCTTAAAGAATATGTTCACATTTCTAACATAAGACCATAGGAAAACCTGTACCAAGCCTACACCAATACCAGCAAGTACACCTGCATGTACATTTCATACAATTTTGCTATTTGCATTTCTAACCTAGTAGGAGATGAATTATGAGCCTGATGAAGAAGAATTGGAGGGGATGACACATAGGGTAATGTCTACTTCTACATCTGTCTCATCTTGATGAGCAAATGGAGATGTCAGGCTTCATGTAATGGGTCACTAGAGACAAAGGGAAGATCAACATACAAGTCTTAAAAGAGACAGAATAGTCCATTCCTAATGCAGTCCTAACGGGTGAGTTTACATGCTCAACAGATTAGATGGTTCACGGGTTCAAAAGTGAACCCTCTTTGAAGGCATGACAGTAATATCTTATACACACGTGTTTATACATTCATTCATTCCTCCGTTTATTCATTTATTGTTTTTTTATTATTGTTTTAGGCACTAGTGAGTTTTCATTGCAAATAAGAATTTCCAATGATTTTCTAGGGATTTATCTACAATGTCTAGACATGGAAATAGATGTTGCAGCTACATGGCAACAAAGGTAAACAGAATGCAATATAAGCTACTATGTGAGAGGAATAAGGCTTTCTCCTGGCATACTGGCTTGCATCTGCCTGGTCTAAATAAATTGTGTCTTTCTGTTACAACACCTGCGCTCAGACAAAATGAATATACACTGGCTACCTCAAAAATAACATATAACAATACCAAGACTGAAAATCAGAAAAAGGGCAACATTTTGTTTTGTTTTGCTGTGTAAATCCATATGTATAGAAGGTATAAAACAAAACTATATGAATGTTTTAGAACAGTTTTAGTAACTACGGGTATTTTAAAACCTCCCAACATATACTTACAAAAAGTTCTACTTTTTATTAGCACCTACTGTGTGTGTGTGTGTGCGTGTGTGTGTGTGTGTGTGTGTGTGTGATTGAGAGAGAGAGAGAGGGTGGAAAAATGTTACCTCACTGCTGATAATGTACTATAATGAAACATAGCTCTTCTAACAGAAATACTTGTTTAATTATGGAAGTAACAACTATAGTGCTATTTTCAAAAATATAGATTTTTTTTATCTAAACATCAAAACTTAATTAAACTGTAAACATTTCAAGTTGCTCATATTCAAAGTGCTTGTTATTTGTTATTTTAAATAAATTTGTTATTTTAAATACATTTTTAATTAATTTAAAATAACATGTATTTGATATTTTAAATAAATTACCTTTAGTAACTCTATACATTATGTAGGTCCAAGCAGTTTTGGAACTGTGAGTGATAGTGTCTAAGCTAAATGGGGTGGTAGAATAAAAGTGACATAAGGTCTGATTAAATAGTCCATTATTTTTTACTGAGTAGCAGAGTTCAGGATAATTAAACCAAACCTGGCACACTAGCATACTAACTAGGGATAAAGTGCAGTGAAGTACAGTAATGTTTTGGTTGAAGTATTGCTACAGTAGTCATTGCGTTCTGGCTATAATGAGACACTGAGTGAGAGACCAATTTAGTGCAGGTGCAGTTAATGGCTTCAAATGAGCAATTTAGTGTTTATCTCACAGCGTTTATATGTGGTTTAATAGATTTTAACTGCCTTTGTATTGGAAGCCATAAATGATGCCCAGGGCTCTTTCACAGATGTTTCAGAGATACAAATCAAGAATAAGTAAAGTGTCTTTAATTCCAAACTGCCAGTGAATCTTTTGCAAAAAGCATAGTTGTAAACATAGTTGTAATCATCACAATATTATGTATAATTAGTATGTGTAATCACTTTGCAACAATTAAAAACGTGTGACGATATAAAGAAGTGATGCAGGATGCTGTGCGTGGAGAGTGAAACTCGTTTAGTTCTAGTCTAACGGTAGGGCGCAACAGTGAACACATCCAACGTCGGCAAAGAAGGCTTACACACAAATACACTCACACCCACACCCACAGAAGCATACACACTTACATAACGCGCACGGAACACGGACCTAGATACGCCCACACAAACATGGGACAAGGGAGGAGCGGCCACAGTGACAAGTTGCTTTAGATTTTTTAAAATATATTTGTTATGTTGGGCTCCTGGAGTTTAATAAATTTGTTTTGTTACTCATTCTAGGAATTTTGTTACTTCATTGTTGTAAATCAAATGTGGGGAAATTCTCTGCCATTTAAACCTATATGTGTGATTCATCTATGATGTCGGGTTCAGCTACAGTCAGTGGTGTATGGTGGAACAGACAGGGTGTCACGTCGTGCCGGGCACCCAGCCCGCAGACCACGCCCACCACACCAGCGTCACAACAGTTGCCACGTTCTCAATCGCCGGCGTATCGACTACACCTGTTTTCAATCCCACCACACACTACTTAACGGTGCTGTACATTAGCCTAGCCTGTCTGACTGTGTTCGCAGCCGCTGTTGTCACACTGTCTTCAGTCTGTATGCAAGCCACTTGGCATAGCCGGCTTTGGTAAATACCCGGTGAGGTATGTTTATTGTTTAAGTGTTTTTACTCGTTTGAGTGATCGCCACGCCACTGGCAACCCTGATCTAAATAAAACAGACTTAATGTTCCCAGTAGCGTCGTCTTCCGCTCCCTCAACCACGCCGTCACACAGGATATGAGAGAAGGACAATGTTGTTAATATATGGTGATAAGTGGTGTCACCAATCTAACTGCTACTCAAACATGTTTTCTCCAATTTGACATAGATGGCCTCCTTCACTTATTTTTCAAACCCTCTCTCTTCAAGATGGGTTCTTGTTCTTCCTAAGTCTTGACTAGAAGCGCTGTTCCTACACTGGCTGTACACATAGAATGGTTCTTTTGTCCTGCTTATGTACAAGTCTCTGTACAAAATCATTGCATTGTACTGTATAAGTTATTGCTTTGCTTGTGTTTTGATTTGGAATGTGGTGTTTGTTGAATGCTTTCCTGAGTTTCTCACATACTACAGCCTCATGGGGGATGATCGTTTGGTGATGTTTTGTCTGCTCAGACTTTCCCGGCTTCTTTTCAGTTGGCTGGGCCGAGGCAGGGAAGGACATGTCTGTGAAGGGTGTAAGTTTCGTATAAACGTTCCACAGATCCAGTCGTGGATCTCAAAACAGCCCCCCCCCCCCCCAT
>JAOXYF010000027.1:6001002-6029105 GCA_028565775.1 Sternarchorhynchus goeldii | reverse complement strand
AAGGTGTAATAGAGCAGGGAACACAGCTCAGGTTATTCCCAGCCCCCCCCATTTAGCTGTTTTGAACAATACTTTAAGAGGCAGAATCACTGACTGAAGTATCTGCTCCCTTTGCCTGATCTCCTCTATTTACCTCTACTTGATTTAGGCCAACAGATATATTCACGGTGTGATGGTGGCAGTGAGGAAGCGGAAGGCGAGGATGCAGAGAACATAGTCTTTATTGGCTGCAGACAAGCAACGGCTCACAGAGCAAAATACAAACAAAGGCAGCACCTGCATAAGGCTGCGAAAAAGCACAATTAGCGATGAGCAAAGCAAAACAAATCTTGCAAGGGTTTGCGGCAGCCAGCAGGCTGCAGAGCGGCAGGTTTAGTCCATCTGAGGAAAGCAAATGTGCAGCGCTGACAGACAGAACCTGTGGGCTTATGTAGTGGGACAGGATGGTTAGTGGTAATGAGCAACAGGTGTATTCAGTAAACCGGTGAGTGGGAAGGCAGGAGAGAGTGGAGTGGTGTTGACGGGGGAGTGGCGCTGGGTCTGGGTGCCCGGTGCAATGTGACACATGGACATATCCACTGACATTTAAAATATAAAGTGTGATTCACACCTAAGTAATTGCTTCAATGCAAAATGTCACAGAAATCCAACACACCTCTTTATCTATAGATCTTTACCTCTTTATCATTATTGCAGAAATTGGCAGTAGTTGGATCTAAAACATCCTAAAGGTTTGGAGACATTACCAGTTTTAAACTGGTATAGCAACAACTTGTTATGGGGTCTCAAACCCAAAAGGAAATAATGCCAGACAGAATCTGGTCCTGTTCTTTCTTCCATCAGAACGCTTTTTGGTCAACAGTGGCAGGAAAAACAAGATATTTGAAGAGTGATGTACTGCAACCTGTGAAGTGGCAGATAAAACCAGGAACTGTTGAATCTCTGCTACTGCAGGTCCATTAAAAATTTTCTCCCTGCTAACAGTGCAGCATGCTATGATAGTATTTCAACTCAGGACAGGAAGGCTATCGGTAAGGTTCTGAGGATTAAAAAAAAACATAAAAGAGACATTATCCATCAGCCGCCTCTGAAGTGAAGTCAGTGAAATTATACAAGGCCTAGACTCTGCCAGAGGGTATCATAGTTTTAGAATGGCATTTATATACACTTTCAGATCTAACAGCTATTAAACCTTGGCAACATGTGCTTGCATGCTAATAGAAGTACAACCACATTCAGTTATATTAAAACAGTTCTTGAGCTGTGTTTTCCTGAGGGGGTGAACACAGTTTCAAAGCCCTGTGTGTGTCCCTTGAGTAACCCCTAAGCCTTCACACAAAAATCAATACTTTTCTATAAAACTGAGAAATAGCCATTCATCATTGCAGTTGTACTGTGTTTTCACTGCATTTTTTTATCATTCCTACCAACAGCTTGAACAGGCTTTCATCCTGAAGGTCACGCTCTGTTTTCTCGGGAGTTTTCTCTGGATGCACACAGGTTGTGAAAGTCAAACCTTGTGGGTGCAGGAGCTGGAAATGCCATGGGGAGAGTAATAGTGGATTAGGCATCGGGATCAATAATGCCTGTGTCTCACCGTAGTTTTTACAGAGAGGCATTTCATTCATAGGTGGCACTCGCAACTGGACAAGGGAGAGACACTTCCTCATTGCTTCTGTTATTCAGCCAAAGCTTAGCATTGGCTGACAGAACAAACATGGATGATCCTGGCTCTACTGGCTAGAGATTTCATCACATGATAACATGTTGCTTTGCAATCAACATGCTTTACAATCAGCATGCAGCACAATGCGTTTACATCCAGCCAACACACCAGTAACATTTTTAACTATAATTTTAACCTGCACAAAATATCGTCAGACGGCACATAAAGATTTGCATTATTCACATCTAACTTGAGACCCATTTTACTATTTTGGAAAATTATTTCAACCCGTCATACAAACCTTTGTAATTCTTTTGTTTATATATATATATATACTGTATACTGCTAATCATACTTTTGTTTGCATCTACAGTTTAGTTTGCATGCACACAGCTTTAAATAGGCCTTTGAGACACCAAAATGACACGGCAGCTATCTGTTCAGGATTCAGGTGTGCTACAAATTCACATTTATGTTTTAGTCCACTGCTAGGTAGAAGGTGAAATAAGCCCATTTAGTGCCATATGAACTCACTCTGTATCTCTCTTTCCCTCTCTCAGTTCCTCACATACAAATACACACTGCATTTATGTTGTTTGGTATAGGCAGGAGGCCGTGTTGTTGTCACATTGTTTCTTTCTTGTTCTTAAATTTTGATTGTTCTCTGACTGCCTGAGAGGTTCTCACTCGCTTTATGGTGCACAATAGCCAGATTAAGGCGAGAGCAGAGCCGCCACCGTAAATAACTTGATTTATACTGTTGTAGCTTGGTCTGTGACAGGAGTGAGGGCTGAGGAAGATCTTGCATTTGTTCCTTATTGTTGCTCTTATTGAGCAGAAGGTTAAACTTCAAGAGCCAACAATGGCAAGGTGATAAATACGGAGCAACCTATCCCAAAACAAAGTGAAACAGAAGACATGTTCCCCTAACTCCCATAACAGTGTTGAATGAGAGAAAAAAGGCTAAATACAAACAGTACTCAGTTCCCTACTTCCTACAGTGTACATTATTTACAAGACAGAAAGGTATTTACAATCAGGCAATCAGCCCAAGGCAAAAGATGAAGTAAAAAAGGCAAAAAATTGTCACCTTTACAACAAGCAAAAATGACAAATAACTAAAGATCAGTCTGAAGGACAGAGCAGATGGTCCATGCTTTTCCAGGAACCAGCAGACAAGAAAAAGGCAGGCAGTAAAAAGAGATGGGACTGATAATTAAGGATCAGCAAATAGGATAATAGGCTACAACTAGAACATAGACATACTTACACTCAAAAAACCCACTGACACACAGTAGACCAGCCAAATAATAGCAACTGGAGTCATAACACTTTCAGAGGACCAACCTACCCAGAACCATTAAGTCTATGGAAAATGTTCAAAGTTCATCAGTATACTCAAGAAACATACACACACTGCTAAGAGGCTATTGCATTATAAATCCATTTAAGTGCAGCATCAGCAACAGGCTACTAAAGCCCAGGAGTCTAAAGCTCAGGAGGGTTGCCACGGTAACAGAGCTACAGTATGATGGATGACGGGTAATGAGGTAGTTAAAGTGAGTGTGATATATTTTTTCTTCTTCTCCTGGCTTGGATCAAGATGGTGATGAATGAATATATTCACCCTTGGTCTACACTGGACATGTTAAATTCATGAGCAATATCATATGTGCCGCCAGCATGACCAACAACCCTCATATTATTGTGCTAAAGCAGGGACAGAGAACAAGCAGTTGCAAATCTGAACTGTAGGAGGCTGCTTTGAGGCCCTGCTGACAAGGTCTACACCCTGGGGAGGCACGGCAGACTTGTTGCACTCATGGAGGAGCTTAGGACTGGACGTCAGAATGGCCACACAAAGGACACTTAAAGTTGGAGCCCAGAGACTATGCTGGGCCCTTCTGGGGCTTAAACTGGATCCCAGAGGCCCCGTGACTCCATTGTGTCACTGGGTTGTAGTTTCTGGTGGACATCTATTGAGTGTTGTTGTGACAACTAAAACACGTTTATTTTAAGATCTTAAAATTTAAATAGAATGTTTAAATTTTCTGAGAAAAAATTTAAGTTTCTGAGAAACTTACAGTTGGATAGACATCATTACACAGCTTGGCAAAAGGCTCCAGATGAAAACAAACATTTGATTGAATGGATTCTTTATTAATTAGACTTGTTAGTGTACCAAACTCAGTGTAAGATTACGTAAACTGTAGTTACAGTCATTTCACTTATTTCTATGGAAAGACATGCTTTCCAGGTGGTACATGAAATGTCTTCCTGTCTAAAGAACTGTGGATTATTTGCAAATACACACTGACTTATGCTGTAATAGTTCAGATCTTTCACTGCTTGTTTTGCACATAAATGTGTTTGCACAGAGATGTTGTACTACTTTAATATACTCCACCCACACACCGTTTATAGTGTTGCCTGTAGTGAAATAACTTGGCGACAATGTCCTAACAATCTGATTAGTTATTTGTACTTATGCATTCATGCCCTTCTGTTCATTATATACAGGTCCAACATGAATCAAAGTTTTGTCGCTCTGACTGAAAAAGGTTTGTGAAGTTCATGTTATCTCATCATTACAAGTCATTCAATTGTTTGGCTTAAAGCAGCTCGTAATAAATAAGACAGACATTACAGTGTATTTGCAGAAAGGCTACAGAAAACCCTTATATTTCAAGCAAGTCCCACTCTGTGAACAACTACCAAATGCCTCGAAAAGAGGGGAGCTCAAGTGAAATACTTCTTAGACAAAAACATCACTTTTGCTCATGCAGGGAAAAATTAAGAGATTGATGTTGACATTGCATCTGGGCAATTTAACATTATAGTCAGCTCTCCTGAATTGCTTGTGGGCACTAAAAAGTGGAGAGAAGTGCGACTGGATGACATTTACCCTGAAGATTTTTACAAATGTACAGCACTTGCCACATTCAACTGAGCCAGTGTGTGCCTCTGTTTTCCCAAGGGACTGTTTGTCATAACTGTAGTCTTCTATATGTCATGCCAAAATAGTCAACGTGCGATTTGTTGCTTTGTATGTCAGTAGAACTTCCTTTCCTTGCAACAGTAGGCGTTTCTTGGCCACGTTAAGTCGTGAAAGGTACCAGACTGTCCCTAGAGAGTCTGGCAATGTGAGACTATAGATAAAGCACATTACCTTGTCACATGATACCCACAGTACACCTGCTTCCTGCCCTTTGATCTTTCACTGCTTCTTGCTCCTTCTTAAACGGACAGGCAGAGGCTGGTCTTAGCCCCTGATTTTTGTGAGACCCTTAGCAACGGTTGTCACGCTACAGTGAGAGCTGGAAGCCCTACCTGTCTCACATGACATAATGGAAGTGGGTCCCTTTTATTGTCCTGGCTACCATCTTCCCTGTCTAACTTGCACAATCTCCTCCACTTCTCTCCATCCTTGCTCTCCTCCACCCCCCTCCATCTCCGTCTTCTATGTCTCTTCTCTCTCCCTCTTCCCATCCCTCATGTCCAGCCCTCTCTACCATCCCTCTTCTCCCTCCATATCCTCCACCTCTTTCCACCCTCCATCTCAGCCAACCATCTCTCTCCTTCATCTATTCTCCTTGCCCTTTTTCCTGTCATTCTTCTCTCCCTTTCCTTGCTCTAGATGATGGCAGTCTAAATAGTGAGTGGAAGTGGAAACTGGCTGAGGTGATGCTATTCACATCAGCTGGAGTGTTTGTCAGTTTGAGAAATTTTGAGTGAGTGAGAAAGAGACAGAGAGAGAAAGAGAATTAAATAGTTTAGTTGCCTATTCTACATCAGTAAAAATATTTTATGGAGCACAAGTCTCCTTTGCTGTTAGAAAGAATTTTCAAGAAATGAGAATCCTCAAGTGGGAATTCGTGTAGACAGAATCTAGCTGTACATAGATGGTGAGTTTGCCCTTAGTGAAGCAATATACAGGTTGACTCAATTTACATGCAGAGAGGACAGTCTCTTGCAGAGAAGGAGTTATGTTTTTCCTTTGTTTATAAACAGCGTGGAATCAGTTTACGTCATAGCAAAAAAAACAACAACAAGAAAAACATAAACACTTCATAGGCATGCCACAAAGTAACCTTTAAGGTAGGCCAGATGGTTGAGTCACATGGTAGAATATTAGCAAGAAAATATCACTTTTTACAATAAGTACCATTAGCTGCCACTACTAAAAATAGGGGGCTGCATGTTACTTAGGAGAAATTGAAGATCAGACCATGAACACTCTATTGAATGAATCTGATGATTGTAACAGTGGTAGCTCTAGATGACCTGGTATGAAGGACCTTGATTTTAGTATGACATACAGATATCAGCTCTAGTCTTGATCTTAGTATGACATACTGATATCACCTCTAGTCTCGATCTTAGTATGACATACTGATATCACCTCTAGTCTCGATCTTAGTATGACATACTGATATCACCTCTAGGCTTGTCCAGAAAGGGATGATGAGGTTTTATATCATATACACACCTCAGTGATGTAAAGAAACTGATGGGAATTACTGTTAAATCATTTAAGTAAATCTGATCTGATTTTGGTTGTTGTTTGTTTTTAGCTGGGGGACTAGTAAACTAAATTCTGCACTCTTTACTTAAGCTAAGATAGATAAGCTAAGATAAGGTACGATCAACTTGCTTCTAGACAGTCTGGAGAAGTGAATTATTTTAGGATGATCTGCTACATCATTAGCTGTCAATCTGCAGTGAAAGAATCAGCATGTAAAACTCAATAACTGCAATCACATGTGAACACAGCGTAGTATGAGAGTATAAGCATATACATAATCTTGAACAAGAATCTCATTGTAGTGTAACATATTGTACTGTACTTATTACAGTTTAGGAGAGGCTTTTATGAAGCTCTGTCTATTTTGTAACTTCATCAACCAACCCTGTCTTTGTGGTAGTTGCGCAACCACAGTGCAGTAATTATCATTTACTTTCATCACTGTAGAACTGTGAATTCTGCAGTATAGGGATGCAAATTCAGTTGCTTAAATCAAAGGATATGAATGTATTTGTGCTCTTCAGAAACCTAGTACAACTTCAATGGGGTAGTTTAGGCTTATTAGCTAGTTATGCATATAATTTTATTAGCTGGTTATGTATATAATCTTATTAGTTACATACATGAAATCAAATCAAATCAGTTTTATTTATATAGCGCCTTTTACAACAGATGTTGTCTCAAAGCAGCTTTACAAGTGTCTGAGTCCAAGCCCCCAGTGATCAAGCCAAGGGTGACTGTGGCAAGGAAAAACTCCCTAAGAGCGTGAGGAAGAATCCTTGAGAGGAACCAAGACTCAAGGGGGGAGCCCATCCTCTTCTGGACAGCACCGGTCACCATGACAACAAGATAAATATATATGAAAAAAAAAAACACAGTAGTTATAGAAAAGTCCAGGGCTGTGCCACAGCAGGGCAGGGGGGGCCAGGGGTGCTGACGAGGGCCTCCATCCAGTTGATTATATTAATCTCATTAGATAGTTACGTATATAATCTTGCGAAAATGCATGGTGCATTACTGTTCATCTTCCCACCCCTCCCCCAGCTTTAATAATTAAGACATTGTCACTTATAAATACCATGTAGCCTGAAGGAACACTTAGTGGCTCAGAAGTAGACTGTAGTTAGTAATGTACATTTAAAGTGCAAAGTGAGGTTTGCAGTGAATTTAGAAGTCTGTCCTTGGGGTTACAGCTGCTATGGATAAAAAAGTCATTTTCTGCTCAACTGATGAGCAAATAGTCATTCACGTTAATGAAAGACTTAGCAATTAGAAGATAAGTTGAAGTGAATGTGTTAAATCAAGGAAAGCAGTACTGCATTTGTGCAGAGCTGGAGGGTTTATTGCACACACATTTTTGTGCACATTGTTGTCAGAATGCTTGTGTGTTTGAACTTTCAAGTGTGTTCATGACACATAAAGTGTCATGCCATGTAGCGTTCTTAATTGAACTATTAATGTGTTTAAATTATTCTGTGATGCATAAGATGGATGGAGTTGAATATGTACACTTGGTTAACATAACAACGTGGTGACAATTCGCATATTCAGAGACTCCCAGTATTTCAACGAAAACAAACAAAAAGTGCACTCTACTTGGCCTATTGATACAACCCAAGAATATATTTAAAAATTGTATCCGGGGAAACCGATCTGTCAGAGTGTACGGCGGTGAAATGAAAACTGGTGTCAGTACCTCCCTGCCATCTGATATACACGCACACACATACATATTTGTATAATGTCGATTAACATCACTTTAACTTTTTTTTTTGGCTCTGCATTAACATTAACGCAACTATACGTTCGCATGTTATGCAAATTTATTTTACTGGTTACCGTATAGTTCGTAGTTTCCTTCAAAAAACTGCGTTGCGTCTAAAACTGCTTGTTCGTATTAGACAGATCTTCACCTTTTTTGGTAATGTTACACGGGGAAATTCTACATTGTACCGAAATTTTCCAATGCAGTTACTGCGAGTTGACGTCGATGTCCGTCCCCCTGCGCCCTTAAATAAGACTCAGGCAGCAGGGGTGTCTCAGCAAACCAGCTCAGAAAACCAGAGGAGCAACTTCTATAGCTCTTAGTTAAAACCTAGCAAAACAATTCCTTAATTTGGCTTACACTTTTAGTTGTTTTGTCGGGGTTTTTTTCGGGTTTGTGGCTTTTGTTAAGGGTGGATTCATACGCTAAAAATAAATGTTGCTTCAGCGCTACTGAAATCGAGAAATTTTAATAACCGAACAGTAACCGTCCCGCATGGTAAGCGCCTAACTTTTCAGAACCACAGCAAGCGAACAGCAACCACTCTGTGCGAATGGACACCATGGAGCCATCCACGGCACCCAGTGCTGAGCTGCATGACCTCTACTCCGTGATTCCGTTCAATGTCACGTTCCCGGACGATGTGATGGGATTCGTCCCCGACGGACAAAACTACACCGAGAGTAACTCAGCGAGAAGTCCTGCAGGGATCATAATAGCCATCTCCATAACCGCTCTCTACTCCGTTATCTGCGTGGTGGGACTTTTGGGAAACATCCTCGTGATGTATGGTGTGGTAAGGTAAGCTCGCCACATTAATGTAAGAAGAACTGTGATTTACTTCCCTATTTTATATATTTAACATTTTACATACTTCACAGTACCTGAGAGAGACTAAATATCATTTTGGTAATTTTTGGACACTCTGGTATTTATCAGTGTGTTAAAGCCACATTAGTTATAGTACAGATCAAACAGAACATATAATCTACATCTGCAATGTATATTGGTACATGATGTGATCAAAGGTGTTTGGCCTGTTGGTGAATAAACAGTCTAATTCATTTAAGAAAGCAAAGTAGTCTAAATCCAATTCATTGAAGAGAGCATTTTTCTCCCTCCGAAAACATTTTTCTCAAGAGCCCCCTGCCCAGAACATTCAACCACTTAAGTCTAATTCAACCAAAAATCTGTAACCCTTATCAATCTGTCAGTAGAGTCAAAACCAAGAAATATTATATTCCATTATATTCCAAGAAATATTGAATTCCATATATAAACTATGGAATTCAAATAAATGCTCTCTAATTCTAGTGATGTTAGATTGTGAGAAACTGAAATGTATGTTATAAAAAAAATGAAACAATGAATCAGTACTCTCTGTGTGAAGTTACAATACGATCTGTGTGAGGTTCTTTTTCCCACAGTCAGACAGTTTTCAATTCACGCCTTACAACACTGAGAAAGCCCAATCAAGTGACTGGCTTAACCTTGACCAGAATTGTGAGAGGGAATGGATTGGCTCAGGGGGCTGGCAGGTGGGGTATAGCACCATGGAAGTCAGTCGCTCTTGTGTGTTAATCGGTACCCTTCGGTTTCTGGTGGGATCACTGCAGGGTTCATTGTATATATTGAGCAGCAGCTACAGACTGGAGATCCCAATGGAAAAACGGAGGAGATGATGAGCTGGCAGAACCTCAAACCCTGCTGGGTGGAACATGGCCCTGGGACTCTCCCATTTATTCTTCTGGTTGGTTCTGTAGCCCAGAGGCCAGTGGCATTTAACATGGACACCACAAAAGTGCTATTAATTAGGTAAAGCCAGAAAATTGAGCAAACAACAGAGTATGCAGACTGTCGGGAATAAAACGGCGGTGCACTGTGGTGGGCTGGCTTATGTTCTGAGTGCTGACTGAAACACAAACATGGGAAGGTTTAAGTCAGCAGGTCACATGACTGGTGGTTGAACGAAGACGTTCCATAACAGAAATTCAGCCTAGTTGTCATGACGATGGCAATTGTCTTAGCAGAGAGGAGCTTTCATGCAGATCTCTTTTTCCAGCTTTAATACAGCAAAATTCCATACACTATGTTTTAGCCTCAGCAGTGCTTCTGCTTTTAAGCTAATGGATATGCATTTACTTTAATGCTAAGTGATTTATTAATAATAGTGACTTGTCAGGGCCTCACTGAAATATGCTTAAATTATTAAGAAATTTTCCACTCATTTTTTAGTGAGTTAGTAACAGTAATAATTCACTGAAAACAATCAAGGCTATTTCATTTCATGCAAATTAAAGCCATGTCACTCACTATGACTGTACCTAGAAAACCAAACAGACCAAATTATTTAATTACAATAAAACTTCCAAAACCTTAAATGTGTCTTTCTCTTGCAAAGCTGAATCTTCTTTACATGATGCCTGAAGGCGTTAGGTGGTTATTTATAGCTGTTTGCTGAGAATGTCTGTGAGAAGGCAAGCAATGGTCATCACCTCTGGAGCCCAGTGGAGCAGAAACATAAAAACATAGACATTTAGACCCACCTGCAACTCCTGGTAATCCAGAGCTTCTATACATGCAACAATATAAATTCAATGTTCTAAGCCTTCTATCTGGGAAAGGTTGATGGGAAGTGATCGAGACTGATGGGGTGAGACTGTGGAGACATTAGAATCATTCGTTGTGATCGGTCTCTGAAATATGGAACAGTGCAATGCAGGAGTGCTTTTTTGTCCACTGCCTTGGGCAGCAAATTTTAATGTATCCTGATTACTTACAGTGGTTCTTGACATTATGGAGTGAACTATATTTTGTTTAATGTGAGGGAAGCACTGCATGAACAAGGAAAGTGTTGGAGTTTAGTTTTTTTGTGGGACAGTCATAACTCGCTTCACCCTGCACACTGGTATTTGTCTCTTGATTGATTAGCTCCAGTGGAGCATCATATGGGGTAGTAGAACATTTTCTGATGAGTATTTAACAGGACCACAATTATCTAAACTCTGAGGAAAATAGATATACCAGGATATTTGTCCTGTATATGGCATCATTTTGCACACTTATTTCGAACTGATTGCAGGCTAGCTCTTGCTGATGTTATGTTGTACATACTCGATCATCTTTTTTTCACACTGACAAAAGAACGCATACAAAGTATGCATAGTGCTACATCACATCATAAAGCACATGTGCTTTTGATCAAATTGCAAATAACAGCTGTGCAATACAGTTTTGCTGCAGTCTCAAAGGTGAATATCTACTGAGGTGAATGACAAATGGCTACTTCAGTTACTGATCATCAGCATTTTGTGGCTATAATCTCATAATATAATATAATCTATAATATAATCCATAATCTCACAGCTGCTAAAATTCAAGATCAGTAAATACATGTACATTGTATATGGTTACTAGAAACAAACCGAGATTGAAGAACTGAATCAGTAAAAGCCAAAAAGACACACTGTTAGAGTTTAGAAGGTTGCTTTGCAAACATTTATTTTGCAGAACTCTGTGAATTATTCAGTAACCAGTGGTCTTCTCTTTTTACGCATACTTCTCTAGGTTGATGTTTCTTTTACTTCTCCAGGTGATTTTTCTTTTCAAAAGTGCATCAAACTATGGGACATCATGTGGCCTCAGCAAGGGCCCTGGAGGAGTACGTGTGGTCTCCAAGATCAGGCTGATCACAGAACTCCCACCACTGCCAGCTAGACGTGTCTCAACAGGGTCCTGCTCTGAGTGGGCTTTTTAATCCCATGACTGTTTATAAATGAAGACCCCTCAGTCTTATTACTGAGCTGAGGCTCAGTCAGTCCCCAGTCACTATTAACCAGTCTACTGAGAGCCATAACCAACAGCTCTGTCCATCCAGAAAATGAGATGGAATAAATATCGAGCTCCTCTGAGGTGAACAGGTGTGAAGCGGGAAAGGGGCTAAAGTGAATTGCGTGTACCTTAGCTACATTGCTATGGTGCCACGAGTAGCATTCATCGTCAAGGCAATGAAAGGGAATAGTAGAAGTTTGAGGTACATTTAGCATCTTTGCCTCTGTGCCTGTGAGTGAGCTGAACACAGTTATGATCAGCCATGTTAACGCTGTTAAGCAGCCTTGTACTAGTAAGAAACAGTAGTGAGGGTTTCAGTGGCTTTTCTGAGCGAAGGGCAGCTTGTGCTCCTGAGCAGGAAATAAGAGGAGACATTATATGACTGTGCTTTGCTGGTGCTATTTTATTTCTATTTTAGAGATAAAAAATACATCACTATATAAAGAAAGTAATAGTTCTAACATGAATACAGTTTAACACCAATATATTATCAGTAACAAAAAAAAATCAGTAAAGATTATGTAGTAGTGTAGGTTTTGTTTAGTTAAGTATTTTGCATTGCTAATGATTGACACATAAATGCAAAAAGGATTAATGTGAATGTGACCGTGCATGTGAGTGTATGTTTAATAAACGGTGTGTTGATGTTATGGTCTGACTCAGAGTAGCATCCTATGTCTCACAACATCTCATTTCTTACTGAACTGCATGTGTCCGTGTGTTTGTGGTTGTGTCTGTGTGTGGATGCTGCCCAAACATGGCACCCTACTCTCACATTTTACTGCCACTGTTCCAACTATTTTAAATGTCTGCATCCTAATATATTGCATGTTATATTTTATACATAGTCAATTTATTGACCTTCTCAAACATATTAAGACTGTTTTACTAATGAATATATCCAGGATAAAGACATAACGTACAGTACAAGTAGATCAGACATAGATCAGATCTGGATTTAATCCGATTAGTTTTACATTTAGCTGGGAAATTTTTTAATTAGGACTATAGTCAAGACAGAGACCGGGACACACACATTTCAAGAATAGAAGAGTTTAGACAATTTTTAGCTTCCTTGATGTTCTGGAATATGGCAAAGAATCAGGCACGATCCTCTTCCTGCCTAAAGCAAAGCCCTTATCACAGAACGGCATGCAGGCCCTTCCCCACACCATCTGGTTCCGTCCTCCTCGGCCTGTAGAGAGGGCAGCCAATGCTGCTTTGATCGTTCAAATACTGAATGTTGTTCAATTTTATTTTGCAGGTGAACTGTGTTGAATCTGACCCTGTAGGCATTCTGTGTACACTGGAAGAGAGGAGGAAAATGGGGAATAGTTCTGTCTAATCTGTCGCTCTGCACAGCATGTTCATCTGATTCTGTCCCGCAGAGCTGTTGAGAGGCCTGAAGAGTGTGCTAGAGAGTTCAAGTCTGAGTGCAAACGTTCTGTGATTCGTGTCTAACAGTCCTGGTGAGCAAGTGCAGATTAAATGAGTTCAGATTCATACAGAGCTCGTGTGCTGAGAGGGACGTACACTGGAAATTGGCAGTAGTATTGGCAGGAGACTGTGAGGAGTTGCTTCACACCACATTATCTATGATTCATCCACAGGCTGCCCAGCATCCTGTCCTATTGGCATCTGAGCCGAGATACTTGAATGGTTGCAGTAGAATATTTGTTTGGCATTAGACCTTCTGCTGTGGTGGCACTTGTGCTGAGTTTAAAGCAGAAAATCGTTCAGTTACTGTGGAGATGTACAAGAGTACAACAGATGTACAAGAGTAACAAGACATCTACTTGACTGGATTAAAACTAAGACTTAAAGCTAAAACTTGATTGAAGCCAAGCCTCTAAATTTAATACTCTAAATATAATAATTTTTTCAGACTGCTCCATTTGCAAATGGTTTATTACTAAGAGTAAAACAAAAGAGTAAAACTAGTAAAAAGGGTAGTTTATTGACATTCTTAATGCTTTATAAATATCTATATGAATACTTATAGCTGTAAGACTAAACAAAACATAAGTTGAGGTATTAATTTTATCTGTGAGTACACTGAAAATCACACTTTCTTGAAGGGCTTTGCTACCATAGCATCTTATTGATTCATTATTGCCACATTCCTGTCTCTTGATTTGCATTTGCATTGTAGGGACTCAAGTGTTGAGTTTATTCTAAAACATGTGTTCTATTGCTCTGTACAGTTCTTCTTACTTTAGTTATTCTGATTGGACTAACTGTTGTAATGTTTGGAATGCAGCAAATCAAAGAATACATACTTTGTTAACAATCCTTTATATTCACTAACTGCCTGGAGTTTGAAAACCTATAGACATTACCATAGGTTGGGTCAGGTCTGCATTGTAATACACACTTTTTCAGTTTGGGTTTTTTAAATATTTTTTTATTCACTCTTAGTTTTCAGTAAGTGTATTGCATGCTCACTGTCATCAGCCATTGAAAACTCCATTTCAGCCGTGTGTTTTGGATAATTGTCAAGTGGAACTTGGATCTGAGCCCTCAGGACTGGTAGCCATGCCTTCCAAAGTGCCACCCTGCCTGGTCAGTCTTCTGGCCATGTCTGACTGATGTTCTTTACCTCCACCACATTATATATATGAGGTAGTATGCATTAGATCATGAGTTCATTTTTTCTCCTGATCATCTCTTTGTATCAGTCAGGTTCTTCATTATCATCCCATCCACCCATAAGGCTCTCTTTTTTGTTGTTGTTTTTGATGCTTATCTTGTTTCCTGTAGTAATGAACCTTCTGAGTTTATGCCAGTGTATTTTCCTCTTTTGTGAAAGTCTCTGGAGCACATTTGCTTACATTCTGGAGAGTGCTTTTGGTCTGTTTAACAGTTAATTGGATTTTCTTTTCTTGATTGACAGTCTTCTTTGGTCATCCACTCCAATGAACTTCCATCAAGTACCAGGTTGTTTGCTGTTGATAAGCTCGGTGTTCTAATTTTACCTGCTGATTGCACTTAAAAATCCAGGGAGTTTATCCTGATACAGATTTTTACTTTCTGAATCTGGATTATCCACCTCTGCTGATGTATTTTGAGTTATTCAGCCTTTTACTGAATGCTTTGCTGGCAGTGATTCTTCTTCTGTCCTCAGAAATCAACTCTAGACCTTTTGGTTTGCTCAAAAACCAAAATGTTGTCATAATTTTTCTTACAGAAAAGAATTTTAAAATAATATAAAAGAATTTTTCTTTTTATACAGAAAAGGAACAAAATGTTAATGATCCTCCTTTGCATTGCTACTCTTCAGATCTCTAAAGATGATGTCATGGTATCCATTCTATAATCAGTATTCACCCTTACTCTGGCATTTTTTTCCAAAGATTTTTTTTCTTTCCACACAAAACTATGAGCATTTTTTCAATAAAAGTCATTCTCACTTGTTAGAACAAAGTGAATTGTAAATAGTGGCTCAAATTGCCCTACTCACTCCTACCTAATTAGTATTTGTTTCACAATCACAGTTGTTCCACCCTTTAATCTGGTGCCTTCCTCATTATGGCTGATTTGATTGCACTGCAGGATACCCCACACAATCATTAGATTGGCTATGTTCATTCTCTCAGCCCCCCCCCCCACCCGAGTCTTATTGACAAACTCCCCACCTCAGCCACAGGCAGCCCCCTGTGATCAAGAGCTATAGCCCTAACCGATCAATGATCACAAATGTGTGGCCTACCTGATGCTGCAGAAAGAGGGAAAACGGACCGAACATCCTGCAGTTCCATAAACTAACCCTCTCAGCCCCAGCAAATACGGCAGCCGGTTTTTATTTCTCAACACGACTGCTCGATGGACAGAGCTGACCTGCTCTCCACTCTCTGTGTATGTGTGCTCCATGAACATTTGCATAACCACCAGCTGCTCAGAGGTAAAACTCAGGCTACCGTGTCTGTCCTGAAAAAACACTTTCTTTACGAAGCCCATTTCTAAACACGTTTTAAGCTGATCTTTCGCTAGTGCAGAGATTTGATGTGATCCATACTGCCACAGTAAATGTGAAACTATTTAAAATAATAGTAATAATAATTAAATCCAAGCTGCTGAATTATTGACAACTCCCTGAGATTAAAAGGTTCTCCTGAGGAGTGAGTAATGGGCTGTTTATGAGTGCAGTGGAATAAAGACCAGAGAGGTCAACAGAAATGGTCCGTTCCTTTTGCAAATGGCAGTGCTTTGGCAGCTTTCCCCAACAACCCCTCCTGCCACCAGGTGCTTTTACACAAACAATTTGCCCACCAAACACAAGATCACCACTATTCCACCACACAATCAAAACAACAGTATTTACACCATGGACCTGTACGTTAGGAATCATAAGGTATTATTTAAAGATTCAAGTCTGGAAATAAAGTTTGACTGTATAAGGTGAGAGGAATATGACTGCATAGTCTAACCTGAAATAACAAAACAAACAAATAGACAACACGCTGTGACAAACTGTTTCGGTAATATTTCTGGATAGCAGAAAGTTCTGTCTTTTTTATGCCGCGGTGGCCCTATAATAAAGGAGTTTTTCTGAGGAGGAAGTATAAAGCATACCACCTGTCACAGCACTGGCTGTCAGCTGCCTTGTTCTTTCTGCGGTCTGTTATGTCAAAGAGTTATGTCTGTTATCCCAAAGAGTATCAGTCTCATACATTCGGTTTTGTAAGGGAATGTTAGCCCTGTGAAATATTCTTATGCCTGTGGAATAACTTATCCTGGGTTCAAAGATAACACACACTTTTTTAACACCTGCTTTTGTGTTAGACTGTAGTCTAATCATAATGCATGTCCTATTAAAAAAGGAACTCTCATATTTGAACTGCATTGAAACATTGTTATAATGTTCTCCCTGTAGTACCTCAGATCTCCAAGCAAGTGTCAAAATCATTTTCTGATTCTCTGGTAGTTTATGTAGCTATCTGTGTTAGAGTTCATATTGCTCATACAAGATGGTCTCATAAATGTTTTGTGCAAGGCTAACTGTGTGAAATGTTTGAGTAATTAGAGATAAAGATTCACTGTCTTCTTTCTTTTTGTCAGTGTATTGACTGCTTTTGTTTGAAAGCCAGCAAAATTGCTGTTATGTTATAATTACTTTGGATTCTTTGTGAGATCAGGGTGACCCAATAAACTCATCCCAGCAAACTGAACAAATGCCATGTCTAAAATGTGAGTTTACGTCTTGTATACAAACTAATATGATACATAGCCATTCACTTTTTTTTTGGCAGATATACCAAGATGAAAACTGCCACAAACATCTACATCTTCAACCTGGCTCTGGCTGATGCCCTGGCCACCAGCACTCTTCCCTTCCAAAGCGCTAAGTACCTCATGAGGACCTGGCCCTTTGGGGAGCCCCTGTGCAAACTTGTTATAGCCATTGACTACTACAACATGTTCACCAGCATCTTCACCCTAACCATGATGAGCGTTGACCGCTACATTGCTGTGTGCCACCCTGTGCGAGCGCTAGAGTTTCGTACACCGGTTAAGGCCAAGATCATCAATGTGTGCGTTTGGATTCTCTCGTCTGCTGTGGGAGTTCCTATTATGATAATGGCAGTCACGAAGGTGACAGACCAAGGTGAATGTCACTTTATAACAAAGCTCTTTTATATCAATGATAATATCAATTTGAACATGGTAAGGTTACAGTAATGGTAAGGTTAGTACAGAAAAGTGGAGTCATGCAGTCTCATAAAATGGACATAAGCCCTTACCAATATCAAAAATGTAAATGTACTGAAAATGTGTTCTAACATGGCTGGATTTGAAAATGTTTTCTAACAGGCAAAATTGACTGCACTCTGAAGTTTCCTGATCCTGACTGGTACTGGGACACAGTGACTAAGATCTGCGTGTTTATCTTTGCCTTCGTGGTGCCAGTCTTGGTCATCACTATCTGCTACGGGCTGATGATCCTTCGCCTGCGGAGCGTCCGCCTTCTCTCCGGCTCCAAGGAGAAAGACAGGAACATGCGTCGCATCACTCGCATGGTGCTAGTGGTGGTAGCAGCCTTCATCATCTGCTGGACACCTATTCATATCTTCATCATCGTTAAAACCCTTGTGGAGATCGATCAGAGGAACCCCTTTGTCATTGTTAGTTGGCACTTGTGCATTGCCCTCGGTTACACCAACAGCAGCCTCAATCCTGTCCTATACACATTCTTGGATGAGAACTTCAAGAGATGTTTCCGGGAATTCTGTCTGCCATTCCATACCAAGGATCAGAACACCCTGTCCAGAGGCAGGAACACCACCCGGGAGCCAGTGTCAGTTTGTGCCCCATCTGAGGCAGGGAAGAAGCCAGTATGACTAGGCCTGGAACGAATCCCAAGAGGATCCCGCTCAAGAAGGGTCCAACAGGACCTGCAGTCCGAGATCACCCAGATCTCCACCACTGAGTTCTAGATTATTCTAGAAGAACCAGTTAATATGCCTGAGAAGATTTATTCTGATTAACCCAGTCTTTATCTAAACATTTCAATACAGTATTACGTCAGATGTGAACTGACAGCTTGAGCTGTTTATTGATTGACAGAGAATATGTTTTGCAAGGTTAGAGATGTAAAAACCTTGCAGAAAGAACAATGGATTTTCAGATCAGTTGAAGCTGTATCAGTGGATTGCCTGGGCCATAGACTTCAGAAGTCTTCACTGTATTGCTCTCTCAGTTTAGAAAGGACTAGGAGTTGATTACAGGAGTACTTTAAATTCAACATATTGTTATATGACGGACAACGAATTACATTAAAAGTCAACTCCACCCAGCCCTGCTGAAAATGAATTAAAAAAGTGAAGAAAAATAATGTTATTGGCAGATGAAAATCTGCACAAGGCAGAGATGAATAAGGACGCTTCATTAGGCAACATGCAGCTGTGCCATGTTTTTGAGTTTTGATGTATGGAAAATGTTATAAAAACACTACACTAGATCAAGTTCCAGTCTCCATGAACTGATTTGAACTAAAAGCCTGTCACCTCCTGTAACAGGTGAAAATGGAGCAGAATACTATATCTGTGTTCCCCCACTCTAAAAGATGCTAGACTACCAGTGTCTAGGAACAAAAACTGCAAGAGACAGCTGTGATTTGATTTGAGATCCTACAAAATCCTGAAGACATTTATACTCCAGGAACAGCATGACAAAGGAACACAAAGAAACGAAGTCTCCAAAATGAACAGAGAAAATACGGTGTGACGAGTCTGATAGCTTCAGATCATCAAAGGTCTGATGTCCTGTCTGAACCTTTTTGTGCTGACACAAATACATCAATGTGCTACACCAGCTCCACCAGCTCCATGTCACAACAAAGTAGTGCTGCAAGCCTACTCCACCTTTATTCTCCACCTATGTACATATAATTTAAAGTATATTATAGATCTACTGACGTCGGACTACTCATGATTGCTTTGTGGAGTATGGAAACACGTGATACTGATTCTCACTGAATAAGTGTAGCATGAACCTTTCTATTCAGAATATAAAAACAGGTAAGGAAACACAATTAAGCATAATTAGCAAAATGGACATTACAAACACAGCTGTATGTAAATGGAACTGTTTCATGTTCCGCTGAACTGTTTCAGCGATAAAACTGCCATCGTTTGAGAAGCCTCCAATATGAACTAAAGCACAAGATGCAACTGGATATTTCACTTAGAAACATTGATTATTTATACAATTTACTGAAGTAATTGACCAGACCATGTCATTTTCCCTCAGGTATTTGAGGTCACAGTGTGTTCATTACTTCTAACAGATGAAAAACATTACGTATATACTTTTGGTTAAATCTATTTTTGCAATGTAATTCAATTTGGTGCATTCAAGTTACGAACTGGCTAATAATTGGTTGCAATCCCTTTAGTCAAATTTGTAGCATTAATATTTTTAATAGCCAATGTCCCTAATGGAGACCAGGGAAATGAGCCCTTCACTGGAGTGTATAATGTGTAATATATACAAAAGTATGTGGACATCCCTTCTAATGATGTAGTCCAGGTGTTTCAGCCACAAGCACTAATAACTGGCATTTAAAATTACCATATAGCAATGCAATCTCCACAGATGGAGTGATTCTGAAGAAACTCACTGCCTTTAAACATGGAACTGTTATAGGATGCCACTCTTGCTACAACACAGTTCATTAAATCCCTGCCCTGCTAGATCTGTTCTGGTCTAGTGTAAATGCTATTATTGTATAATGGCAACATCTAGGTGCACCAATAGATAAGGCACAAAGAGGTAGAACAAACTCACAGAGGCTGAGAGCGGCTGAGTGCTGAAGTGTGGAGCATGGAACAAATTGCCTGGTCCTCTGTTGCATCACTTGCTACAGTTCCAAGCTGGGCACATGGTTTACTATGTGCAATGCCAAGTGTCAGTTGGAATGATGTACAGCATGATGCTACTGGACTCCAGATCAGTGGAAATTCTCCTTTTGACAGATGCCATTTTACATATTTTAAAGCACAGTGTCAAGTTTGGTGGAGGAAGGATAATGGTCCATGGATGTTTTTCATGTTTTAAGCGAGGCATGTTAGTTCCAGTGAAAGGTAATGTCAGTGCTACAGCATACTACCACATTTTAGATGAATTATATGCTTACATATTTTTGGCAACAGTTTGTGCAAGGTTCTTTCTTGTTCTAGCATCATTTTTGCTCCAGTGCACAAAGCTGAGGTCCTTGAAGACATGGTTTGATTAATTTTGTGTAGAGGAACTTAAGGGCCTGCACAGAGCCCTGAGCTCCACACCACTGGACACCTTCAAGACTGCAGCATGTCTCTTGACTGAATGGGAACAAAGTTTTACTGATACACTCAAAAATCTTGTGTAAAGCCTAACCAGAAGAGTGGACGATTTTCTGGCCACAAAAGAAGAGGCAATTTCACATGAACTCCTGTGGTTTTGTGTGGGATGTCCAACAGGCTCAACTGTGATGGACAGTGTCAGATATGTTTGGTCTACTTAACATTTGTGAAATTATTTCTCTGTAGTGCAGCTGGATTAAGTAACCAAACCTCCACTGGAGTAGATCTAGCGCATATGCCATTTGTGAAACTGTCCATCTCTATGCTTACATAGTAACAGTTCAGTTATTGGTGTTTATATTTGTGTTTAGAACAGTAGGTACGACATCGAATGCACCTCTAGACATAAACTGCCTAGAAAAACAAAACAAACAACACTGTGGTGTAGACTTGAGTTACTTATTTAATACCTCACCTCACTGCTTTGCTTGAGTGACAGTTAGCAACACGTCATGTTATAAGCCTGTGCTGTTTCTGGAAATAGTTCTTATTTAGTATTCATTGAATAACTATTTTTAATTTCACGTGACAATGCATTGAGCTCATGCATTGTTTCGGCAAAGTGACTTTGTCGAGTAGAATATATTGCGGAATTGTAATTTTTATTAGAATGTGAACATAAAATGAATGAGATATCCAATCTATTTCAGATGCAGAAATAGAGGTCAGAAACATGTCCGTGAATTAAAGCACTCCTACCCCCAACCACCCCACCCCCGACTACCACTCCCCTCACCCCATTCCCACAAATCTGGCTGAAATCATGGCAAGCTCATCATTTGCTATTTTTTTGTTTGCATGTTGTATAAACTTGTCTGCTATTGGGGCTTCTCTTTTCCTTTTTCTTTTCTTTCTTTTTAAATTTTAAATTTGTAAATACAGTATTTCAGAGTAGTTGACTGTAACATTTCTGCTTTTCTCTAGGTCACATGTGCTGCTGTGTCTATGTTCTTTATTGACAAGTTTGTCTCATTTATCTCTGCAAATTAAATTCACCTGTGGTACAGATTCACCTGTGGTACAGATTCTTGAGAAAGAAAAAATAAAGCATTCAAAGTGTCACCCGTTGTTTCCTTATCAAACACACCCAGCATCTACCTCTCAAGCTTAGAAAGTGGTTATATTTTCTTCACATGAAGTTATGTTGGGATCCGTGTGTCCTGATGCAAAAATTCAAAATCAGATTCAAATGTATTTATATTGTGCTTTTTACAACAGCCGTTGTCACAAAACAGCTTTACAAGTGTCCAAGTCTGATCCTGATCATGTTACAAGTGTCCGAGTCTGATCCTGATCCTGTTACAAGTGTCTGAGTCTAATCCTGACCCTGTCTCTGCTTTCTTCGTTACACGTTTCTTCTGCCTTCATTCTTTCTCTAATCGCATATTAAATAACTGTGTGAACACAGTGGTGAAAAGACACGTTGTTGTTTGTCCTTTCAGTTATTTTATTCCCATGCAGCGTTCTATAGAAAAGATTTTTGACATATGGTTGTGTGTTGTATTCACTGGCATTGTATACATTCTCTTTTAGAATCATACCTGAATAAAAATTCATAACAATTAATGCTCGGGTATTAATGCTACTGATTATGATGTGGCTTTGGATCATTTTCAGGTATATGTATATTTTGTTTGCATATAGATGTATTTCCCTATTTGAATTTGTGTGCATTTGAGTTCACTGTCCGAAATTTGAGCTTTCAAATTTGAGCTCTCAAATTAAATCTGATCTATTAAGTAATGGAAAGCCCCCACTACCATAGCAACTGGCACCACATCTTACTGCAGGTGCTTATCACCAGATGAAGTGTCGTTTTTAATTGAGTTTTTTCACTCTTGTATGTGAGCCACTTACTTATTAATTATACATGATGGATTGAAGGAGACCATAGAGGAAGGGGTCATCAGGGAATTAGATCATAAAATGCTGAATAAAACATAATAATGCTGCAGAGGCCTCTCTTTATTCAATAGAACCAAGAATAGAAGTGATGAATGTTGAAATTATTTATCATAGTGAAAGTACCCAGGGTAACTCATTTCTAGAGTAGAGAGTTTGGCAGAAAATGAGAAAAAGAACCCTTGCTCTGTTATTCTCTTATAACAACAACAACAACAACAACAATAATAATAATAATAATAATTCATTGTCATCTTTTCGGGAATTAGATACAGTATCAGTCTTTGTTGAAAACTTGTTTACTCAGGCATTTTGTTAATAGTATTTTGTTAATAATAGAAGGTGCAGCGCCAGTGGGGGATAGGAGGGGGGTACAGTGTTTTGGTAAACTGGGACTGGGATGCTGTCATCCTTCCATGTCACAAATTCACTCCAGTCTGTGACACTGATTGGCTGGACGCTTAACATCCCAGGACTCCCACATGTCTGTGCTCCTGGTTCTCACCCTTTTTAGTTATGCTGTCATATCTCGTCCTGCTTGCCCTCTGCACAAGTGTACATTTTCCACACCCATTATATTATAAGAGCCTCTAACACCTAATGTTTAGTGGTCTCCTTTCCTCCCTCTCTCTTCACCTCCCACTCGGTCGAGCTACTCATGCTACATCTGAGGCTCCAGGAGATACTAGAGATCCAGATTCATGACTCATGATCTGTGGATCTGCCTGATCCACCCTGATGTCCTTCTTCTGCTTGAGTCTCACCAACTGAACATCACTCACTGCTGCTGAGGATAAACCACACAGACAGTTTAACTTCCATGATGATCAAACTAAAGATACAAGCTAGGATGTGTTGTGGACTGCGTTTGATGTTTAAAGTCAAAAGGGGAAACTAAGGCCAATTTTACATTTTTACTAGATATCAGGAACCTAATCACACAAGTAATGGACCGACTTTAATCATTTTGTTTAATGTTCGTACTGTTGTTATTGTTGTGCCCCTTTTTTGAGCCTCTCAAGGTTTCTTCCTCTTGCTCTCAGGGAGTTTTCCTTTCCGTCGTCGCTCTTGGCTTAATTACTGAGGGCTTGGACTCGCACATCTGTCAAGCTGCTTTGAGACAACGGTTGTTATAAGTGCTATATAAATAAATTTTGACTTGACATGTTTAATTTATATAGGATATTTCTCAAACTTAAAGACATAAACACAAAGCCACGTTACAGAAATCCAAATACAGACCTCAAATGAGAAAGCAAAGACCGTCAGTCAAAAAACGTCCTTAGGCGGCATGGGAATGAAACTTTTAAAGGAGCCAGAATTAAACTAACAGAATTAAATGACCAGAATTATTATCTGGTGACACCAGATAGTGGAATTTTGATATTGAGCTCATAAAGATTTAGAGAAAACAGCTCGTGGGTTATAAAGGTGAACAAAGTGAACAATTCGTATAGTCCAGTATTGAAGGACCTTTGTGAGACAAAACCAAAAAGAAACCACATAAAAGATTACAGTAACAGAGTGTAGGAAGTAATCAAGGCATAAAGCACTGTTTTATCATCTGTAGTAATGAGTGAAGGTGAGCAATAGGATGAAGATAAAAAATGGTGTTTTAGTGAGTGAATTTATTATGGGGTTAAAAAGTGAAGGCATTGGTGTCACATCCAGATTAACTGGTAGAATAAAAACTGACAAAAGAAAAGAGTGTGATTGCTTTTTAATAATAGCAGTATAGATAGCATGTCTTATTTAGCCAAGTGAATGAAAAGATCTGTGCACAGCATCACACAGGGCCCAGAGGGCTGCTTTACGAGAAGCACAGATGGAAAAGATGCAGGACTAAATGCTTGTCTGCATTTACTGTCACAGATTCAATGGGGAGGGGTGGGGTGGAGGTGGGGGTGGTATGTCTTACTGAATTGGGTGACAAAGAGGCGTCTGGGTTGAGAGCTGCACAGGGTTCTCTGGTGTGGCTGCTGGTAAGACAGAGATATGTAGGAGCTAAGTGCTGAAGAGGGTGTGTTACCTGCCGTCATGGTCAGGAGTCGTTCCCACATGGCCGGGTGGGATTGGAGATGGTGCTGTGGTGACCGTCGTTCAGGCTGTTATCATAATTGCACCCCGAAAGCTAAGAATGTCAAACTTATAATACAATAAGTATTTAACTTAAAAATACAATACTTAAATACAATTATTGAATGTTGTTGGCAACACAACATAATGAAACCTTACAATTACTGGAAACTACACATTTTTGGTCTTCAGTACTAATAAAGCACCATGTCACGATCATGACTGATGTAAACAGTTGGCTTTATACGTCTATTTCTTTGCCATAAATTAAACTACCTCATCATTTTTCGTGGTTAGATGATGAGCCTGAGCTCCTTGGCCTTATTGAAATACGGCTTGAAAAACTGACCAGCAGGAACAGTGCCCCCCTCCCCCTCTCTTCTGCCCTTATTAGTAGTACTGACATGCTCCATTAGCGCCTAAGAGCATGTGCAATGCAAGGTCAGCCCAGGCCCTGGCGGCCAATCACGAGCCTTTATTACAGCTGCCATCTGCCTGGGTCCTGTGTGGATGTTGCTGGACTCACCCGTGATCATCACCAGCACCTGTCTTGTGTGGTTCATGGTAGACAATAGAATATGGTTGTAGTGGACAGGCAAAGTGTAGTGTTATGGAAAGTGGGCATTTTTAATGTATAGCAGAACCTAACGAAGTTTGTTCATGCAAACACACGGCCATGAGTGTTGTATGTTTTTGTAAAATAAAATAACGCAAACAAGGAAGCCTTGAGCATGGCTGTAAATGCATTTTTAATCCTGCCAATTTCTTCCACCCAAAAGTAGTTAGCAGCATCTTGGATTAACCTATCCATAGTTGTTACTTAGCAACCAGTGGTCAGTGGAAAGATACAAGTATGGTTTTAAAAAAATACTGTTATTAGCATGGCTAGAACATTTTCAACCAATCAAATGGACTCAGAACTTTTGCACACGTGAATATGGCCTGCATGGACTGTGGAGAATCCTGTAATGTGAAATACCAGGTCTTGTGGTGCCAGTTAAACAGATCAGATACTGACAATCAACAACTGTACCTGCTGTACTGTAGGAGCCAGGCAGAGAGTCTGCTGTTTTTCAACGTTTCAGTTTGCTAGAATGATGCCTTCCTAGTGATAAGGCCTATCTCATTTACATACTGTACAACTGTTACATGTTATTCTAACAAAATAAAATAAAATAAAATAAAAGAATAGGAATGAAAGAATATAGATATAGTTAACATTTACCCACCGTACATTATATGTTGAACTAATACATACTGTGGAACTTGAGATTTACCATGATATTTATGACTTTAATCGTCATTGGCATTTAACTTCCTGGGTGTGACTTAGAAATGTCTATTTATCTGAGATGATGAGGACTGGCTGTTAAAGGGATGTTTTTTAAAAAGATGACTGCAATGAAAATGTAGAGGAAGAGTTTCACTCAAGCTGTTAAAGGACTAGGCAGTGTTTGTAGTAGTGTGGAGAGAGAGAGAGAGAGAGAGAGAGAGAGACAGAGATAGAGAGAGATAGAGAGAGAGAAAGAGAGAGAGAGAGAGAGAGGAGGGGGAGAGAGAGACAGAGAAAGAGAGAGAAGAGAGAGGAGAGAGAGAGAGAGAGAGAAAAGAGGGGGAGGGAAGGGGAGAGAGAGAGAGAGAGAGAGAGTGAAAAGAGATGGGGAGGGAAGGAGAGAGAGAGAGAGAGAGAGAAAGATGCACTGTGTTTATGGCAATAATGGCCTTCAGTCTGTCAGAACAAACAAAACCCTTTGCATTATTACAAAATAGGACGGTAGACAGCAGAGACACACATAAACACACATAAACACACATAAACACACTTGCGCGCACACAGCACCTTTGACATTTCTGCTGCATTTGAATGGGAGCCAGAAGGAGAGTTCGCTTGAGGCAGCTGTTGTGATAAGGATGAGAAGAATAAATAAAATTTTATGTGTTCATTTCTGTCTGCAAGGGCTGCAAAGAAACTGCACGCCATCTTCTCAATTACACTGCAAGAAAAAAGAGATTTTTTTCATATTTAGTTTTACTGATATTTTTACCCACTTTTCTTCCAGCGCTGTATTAGCTGGTCTTTCATCATACTGAGCGCTGATGAACATTTCCTAGTGTTTTTTTTCTATAAATGTAGAAAAAAGCCTGAACATATTTTTATTTACAGAAATTATGAACAACTGTCCGTGCTAGAATTCATAGATACACAGCTGACCTCTCTTGGCAACTCCAAAAAACAGAACCTTTTCTGGCTCTCGCTGAGTTACACGTGCTGCTGCATGTTAAGCATTGCCCGGATCAGCTGAACGTTTACTGCTGATTATAGGTGTAGATTCAAGACAAAGTGGGTTTATACTCTTATGTCCAGCTCTCCCTACTTCTGACAAGTGAATGGACAGGAGGCAGGAAACGGTCACATCGTTGGCAGGCCTTCAGTTTCTATCCTGAATGCTCTTTCATATACCCCACTGTGAGGAAGTGCTCAGGGGAGCCAGGGACATGACAGAACATTGAGCTGAGCTCCACAGACTGGTGTGCCTGGACATCCCTTCTCCTCACTCAAAACCAAAGGTTCAGTTCTGATTTGTACAGAGTACTCCAGATTCTTGAAGCTGATTCAGTGGACTCAATTTAATTAATGGCAGAATGCGAAGATGGCAGGGACTCGATCAAAAAACAACAACAATAATAGTATTAATATTAAAAAAAAGAATAAACTTTTCTTTTTTCCCTCCCTCTGCAGTGCTGATGTTTTATATCAGCCGTATATCTAGAGCATCATGTTTCTGTAGCTCCCACCGATTATTTCTGATAAAGAGAGAAATACAAGAAGGCTGTAGCATGTATGGGGAACAGAATTAAGATGTTGTCTTCCTTTCTCACGTTCCTATTTGACATTTATGCAGCAGTGCGGATGGAATCTCCCCCCATAATCCAGGTAATGAGTAAGAGAACCATAAACACTAAACACTATGAAGAGAGAAGACCTTTTCTTCCTCATATGAGACTCGTTCTATAAATAAATAAATCATACTTGTGCTGATAATTCCTCGAAAAGTGCAGAATTTGATTTGCCTATGCGCCTACAGAAAAAAGAGTCTTTTTCATTATTTAGTTATTGTACTGGGTACAGAATAGTGATTTCTATGTAGGCAGCATCACAAGTTGTCTAAGATTGAGTACATAAAAGAGTTTGTGTTCTAAGGCACCAATATTTCTCATCAATACACTCTTAAAAAGGACTGGAAGTTGCCCACATGCATTATATTTGTCATGTGGAACAACACCTTTGTAACTGATATAAGCTTCTCATGAACATCTTAAATGGTGTTGGCTTGAGGTTCACTGGGACCTCCCCTCTGGGACTCTACACTCTGGGACTCTACACTCTGGGACCTCACCTCTGGGACTCTACACTCTGGGGCCTCACCTCTGGGACTCTACACTCTGGGACTCTACACTCTGGGACCTCACCTCTGGGACTCTACACTCTGGGACTCT
>JAOXYF010000027.1:5978458-5990974 GCA_028565775.1 Sternarchorhynchus goeldii | reverse complement strand
ATATATACACACATACACACATACATACATGTACATGTGTGTGTGCATATATTTCTGGTTTTGCATAGTCTAAAAACAAAAAAAGGGAATTTGGGTGACAATCAACTGAGCATGTCTGGCACCCAGCCAGTTACATCTCCTGCTGTTATAAAGTCTCAGCACCAGCCGAAATGAACTGGCCACTCAGCCAAGCCATAGTGGAGTCCAGGGACGTCTCACGGATTGGCACTCCCCTCAGGAGGAGGAAAAAAACAAAAAACAAAACACGTCTTAGTGAAGGCACCTTCGCCTTGCACAGCCTGTGTTGGGTCTGTGCTGTGGAGCTGGAGAGTCGCTGTGGTCCGACGGGCCTGTCAGCAGCAGCAGGGGTGGAGGAGAGGAACCCCGCCCACGCGTGGAGGCCCAGAGGCCCGCCCATTCTCTGCAAGGTGAAGCTCTCTTCCTCAGTGCCTGATTATGGTCGATGAAACCTGCGAGATGGAGGTGATGCGCTGGGTTAGTGCTTTTGTATGAGGCACAAGCTGAAACATCTGTTTTGACAGGCTGTGATATCAGTACTTATGCATTTAGTACTTATGGAATGTGGGATTTATGCAACATCAGTTCTTATTAGGAATGTGAACCGATATGAGACTGTGCTTTAAATAGAGAATCCAGCCTAAATAATAAATACTAAGTATTCAATTCACATTAAAATTCTACGTTTTTTTTAGAAGTAATATTTGCCACTATAACAAAGCATATCACAGCCTTATACTAAATATTTGACCACTATTGGGATATTTCAGATGGTTTTAATTTTGAGGTCAACCTAGACAGATGTTCAACTGCTTTACAAGATTCATATGAGCTACGTCCACACCTACAAAAGCTACATAACACATAACTAAATAATTATCACTACACATTTTTGCCATCTGTATCATTTCTGAGTCGGTATCAGAAGGTTCACTTGTAGTGTAGGGGCTGTACCTGGTATACATTCTGCTCTCCTCATGGACTTCCATCTCTGAACTCTTGAACTCATTCAGTTCCTTTCTGATGGCAGCCTGAAGTGAGAAAGTCCCCAGATGAGAGAGGATGGAAGCAATCTTAGTACATGTCCTCAGGCACAGCAGACTGTGTCACACACCCACACCCACACCCACTAAGAACCCAAGACTCATCTGTAACCTCAGCTGGTGAAACTCTTTAAATAAAATTGCCGGTGTCCAGCAGTCTAGGTCAGTCCTTACATAGAAAAGCATATGGGATCAGTTGTCCTAGTGCAGTACATCCAGATTGCACTCTGAATGTAGTTTTAACACGCAGGTGACCATCTCTGCTCCTGAAGATATGCAGATTTAACTCCAGAAGGCTTTGGTTCGCTGAACCTTGATAAGCCGAGTTGGCAGACTCTCTCTGTACTTTTAAATCGTGGCCTTTTACTGTGTGTCCATAACTGGAGTCTCCATTCTTTGAGATGCAAGTGTTTACCTTATCAGCAGGGGTGAGTTTGGTCCAAGGTTTATCTGCACGCCGGTCGTAGTCTTCCGCGTGTGTGCACTCTACGTACTCATGAAAACGCAAGATCTTCCTGGCCTGTAGCTCGGCTACTGTAGGCCTCTGGGACAACTGCACGAGCAGATATGTTCATGAGCACAGAGGTCCTTGGTAAATCAAATCTTCACAGGTTTGCCCCTTAGAGGCACAACCTAGTCTGAGCAAGTATGTGTTAGTATGTATGTGTGACCTTTCTCGTGAGTCTCCGTTTGATCTCACTCCTCTCTGCTCGCCGGTCTGCCTCGTTCTTGGCTAGAACAAGGAACAAGCATTCCATTTAGAAGAAAAAAAAAAAAAAAAACACCACCACCCCCCCCACTGGTTTTCCAGTACAGAAACAGACTTGCTGAGACACATTACATTCCAAATCCATGCAGGTGTTAATAACTGCAAAGGCAGACCACCAGGAGGCAGCAGTGAGGCCTTAAAACTGAAGGGAGCTGCAGCTGGCAGCAAAATCAACAATAAAACCAACGGAGGGGAGGAAAGCTTGGTGAAAAGGGAAGTGAAAGCTGTTAGCAACACTAACCTTGCAGAATGTTCCTCTGCTCGAGCTCGTGCTGTGTGGGCCTCTGGCTCAGTCTCCTGAGGGGATACAACAGCACAGCGTTGACGTGCGAACATGTCTTAATGCGCATTCGTGCGGAAACACCAATGGCTAAATGAGTCCTGACGGCTAAAGCCCGGCAGGGCGCCGCGTGCGTGTGCACCTCGTCAGGGTGGTGCCGATCTTGTTGCGGACGGCCTCCCACTGCTCACGGCTCTTCCAGCTACTGGACTCCTGGGGGTGAAGCTCCTGCTGCTTCTCCAGCTTCATGGCCAGAGTGTCCTTCCGCTTCACACGGCTCGCCAGGCCACCTGAAGCACACACACGCACGCACACAGACACACACGCTTACATTACAGGCCTCAACCCATGCGCCCCGTAACCCATGTGCCTTAGAGCTCGCCTTCATTTCATTGACTCAGCCTGGCCTTCTCCTAGTAGAGGAGTATTTCTGACTCCACAGGAGTTGCGTCAGTGTTTATTTAATCTGCCTATTAAAATTCTGACGTCAAAATTCAGAGTTCAAAGTTCAAATTCAAAACATTCGACCCACAAAGTTAAGAAAACAGAACCAAGTTTCATACTAATGGGCACATCCTCCTCGTCCTCATCGTCTCGGTAGATGACAGGTCCGTCCGAGTCGCTCTCCTCCTCTTCCTCCTCTTCCTCCTCGCTGTCCTCTTCCCCCCCATGCTCAGGGATGACCGTCACAACGGGGTCACCCACTAAGCCCCACCTACTCCGGGGCTCCAGCTCGGGCTGCTGCGCAGGACGTGGGGCGGGGTGAAGCTTCTGCATCTCTTCCTCCAAATCAAAATCGTCATCCTCAGGCCTGAGAGAGGGGAGGGAGGGAGGAGAAGGGGGAGATAGAGAGTGGAAGAGAGGGAGAAAAGGAAGAAAGAAGAAAGAGAGAGAAACTATCTTTAGTTTGCGCATGTCAAAGCTTAAGGGTTCACTCCAGCTGAATTCCTCTCACAACACAAGCGTGCACAACAATGCGACACTTCTGCTCAAGAGAAATTCATGCCAGCCAAGCAACACCCAACAGATTTTTTATATATTTTTTTTTTTTTTACAGAGATTCTTTACAGAGAAAGTGAAATTTTAAATTGGCAATTAAAATACACATACTGTAAAACGGTTAGTATTATGCACCAGACATCTAATGAAGATGTAAAATAATTGTTTAATTTATGTACAGAATTTGACTGATCATTTTCATAAAATATCTACAAGGGGTAGAACAGAATATAGGACAGCATATCTAACATATACCAGGGACACGAGGGGCGCCAGGTCTTGTTACTGCTGTGTTTTTCACCATTACAAAACCAACGTTACAGAATTAACAATCCATTTAAATTTAACAATAACAATGTTCTGTGCTCACAGTCTGAGGGGCTCGATGGTCACAGGGAGCGAGTGCCGTGTTGTGTCCACGCCGAGTGCTGGCGGCGTCTCGAACAGGAGGGAGCGAGCCCTCTGTGAGCCCTCCGGATTGGGCGGAGGCGGCCTGGGGCTGGCGAGCGCCCTCTGAATCTGGATGTGCAGGGGCAGGACGGGGGGGTGGGGAGGCGGCTCCGTGGTGGGGCTGGGCGGGTCCACGCTCACCGCTACAGGCTGGGGGTTGGCGCGAGTGGGAGACGGAGGGATGTGGGCGGGCGGAGGAGAGGTCATCCCAAGCCCTGGGCCGGAGCCCTTGCTGTCTTCTGATTGGGAGGTCGCAAGCCCAGGGGAGGAACTCCTGGCAAAAGGCTCGGGCTGGTGGGATGAGAGGTCTTCTGATTGGCGTTTGGCGATAGGCGTTGTCCTCTTAGGGGGGACGGGAGGGGAGCGCTTGGCTGGAACTGGGTGTGATACTGGGTGTGATACTGGGTGTGATACTGGGTGTGATACTGGGTGTGATACTGGGTGTGATGGTCCTGTGGCTGGAGGTGCATCACCTGTGGAGGATAAGGAAAGGAGCTTGCATAAGAAAACATTCTCTGCAGGCAACGCAGAATGTAAAAGCGAGCTCAGCAGGAACACAGTTTAAAACGATCAACAACAGGTGTTAGTAGTGCCACAGGCATGTGTCTAAAAGGACATTTCCCTTTAAACAGAAAATAACGTTAGATTAGTCAGGACTGATAAAATAGGAACAATGCAGGAGGTTATAGCCTGGCACAGCGAGCGTGAGAGGGGCTACACACACGGGTGTATCTTCAGCCTCCGATGGGCGGCAGACTCGGCTTGTTAGTTCAGTCTCACATCCACGTCTAAAAACCAAACAAAGACCACTGGAGACATGCAGAGTCTGGCTGTCGTTCGGTTAGCGGGAGGGCGCGCGTGCCGAAGGGCGGGCTGGCACCTGGGCACGGCTGGGCGCCACGGCAACACAGGTAACCAGGCAGGGAGAGGTAGACGCCACGCTCGGCCTGCCATCGGCAGCTGGTCCAGTATGAAGGAAGAGAAGCTTTGCCGTCCCTGTGTAACGTTGCGGCTGGGGGTGGGGGTGGGGCTGTTAGCCTTATCTGATGATATCTTTGCATATCATAGATAACACAAACGACGCAGTGGTAATGCCTTAAATCACAAATACAGAGGCTCCCAAGTCCCAAGGACGAACAGTACAGGCGAATCGTACAACACTTTAGGGTAGTTCTCATAAATACCTCTTGTTTAAATCAAGTTCTTCCATATACATATTACTCATCCACTGGGAAATCCCAGAGCTCCCCAGGCCTCGTCCTGCGCTCTACACGCGGCTTGACACGCCGGTTCTGCACGCTCTAAAGCCCAGAAACGTGGCCCCTGCAGCGGCCCTGTGCCCGAGTTCCCTCGGCAGGTTCGGAGAGGGGCGTGGCTCTCCGGACCCCCGTTTTACTCACACGCCGATGCTGCTTATGGAACAAACACAGTGATGCAATGCTTTCGATTCGACGTGTGTGTGTGTGTGTGTGTGTGTGTGTGTGCACCCTGTGAGAACCTGCCAACAAGCTGCAGATCTGTGTTTTAGAAAAACACACCCACACAAGCAGACTAGTTCAGATCCACATCGCATTACTTTCTTTCTAATTAAGTCTTTAGGGTCCATTACACTCAGCTATGCAACTGGTTTCATGTTGAAGCTCCTTTTATCAGTCGCTGTGTACGATGTTGCCTCCATGTTTTCTGCTTTTTTTGTGTTAGATTTTAGCATCTCGTTTACACCCAAAATATGTTGGCATTAGTATTTAAATAATCACATGTATTCTTTAAAAACTTTGCCCATTTTACCTGTAAACTCAAATCATACTGCATTTCATAAATTAGCTTTGAGCTGCTGTTACATATCATTTGCCACTCAGTGATCAGGTTTTTTCCCCCCCAGAAAAATCTTTCAAAAGGTGCCACATGTCTCAGTTTAAGGACAAAACACCACCTGTCCCTGAGTAAATGACAATGTGCTTCTGTCTGACATTTCAATTTTCGCACGAAATATATTGTGCTGTGCCAACATGCAGTGCCACAGTACATAAATCTGCCACTTTCAAACCTGTACTCTTTCTCTCACATGCTTTGCAAAAGCAAGAGTGAATGAAGACCTGCTCATAGTTAGTCATTTGTGAGAAACAGCTTAACTAAGCTTCTACTCATATAAATGATGGGGGGGGGGGGGGGTTAGGATGAAAGAACTAATACAGATACCTAATCCTAATGTCTAATACAGGTGCCAGTGGGTGTTGGGTTTCACTTGGTACATTCCACACACACCAGTATTGAGGAAACGAAAAAAAAAGATTTTGGATGAAAGAACAGTCTAATACAGATGCCAGTGGCCGTTGGGTTTCACTTGGTACATTCCACACACCAGTATGAAAAGCTGCATGTCAAACAAGCCTTTCTAGTTCCGAACGCATCGAGCAAGGCTTCAGTGACTCATCAGACAGGAAGTTTCAATGTTTCCTTTGACAGTGAGCTCATTAACTTCCAGAACCTTTGTACTTTGACCAGGATGATCGCTCTGTTAACCCCTAGTAATGTTGCTTTTCACAATTTCATTCCCAACACCTCAGACCTAGAATGCTTAAAAATAAAAATAAATAAACAAAGAAATAAATAAAAACAACAACAACAAAAAATTCCCAGTTGGAGTTTTTAACCTCGCTAGGTTCCCAAAAGCTTCCACAGCCGAAACTAAGCGAGTCGTTTCCTGATTAAGAAACTTGACCCGTTTCAGCGCTACAGTGCTTCCATGATGTGCGACACAGAGAAAACGCAAAGCAGCTGAAGGCCCAGGATGACGGCTGAAAGGAGAGCGGGGTAAGAAGCGCGCGGCCGACGTTAGAGGACAGGACTCACCTTGCAGCGCGAGGTTGCTGTTCCGGCTGGTGGGTTTGGGAGGAGGCACCGGGGGATATCTAGCAGGGACAGGGGGTGCCGGGGCATCAGAAGCAGAAACGGCGGCAGGAGGCGGTACTGGGGAGGGGGGCGGGGCATGAGGCAGGATGGTGGGCGGGGCCTCCTGGCTTGCCGGCACGGGTGCGGCGCACTGGCGGGACGATTCGTCTACGGCGAGGGAGACAGTGCGGGGAGGGGGCTTAGCGATGGGGGGAGCAGATGAGGAAGAGGATGTCGAAGATGCAGATGATGCAGATGAAGAGCACGACGAGGATGAGGCTTGGCCAGATTCGGTTGAGGACATGAGCCATTTTGGGGGCAGGATGGGCTGTTTAGAGTGGAGCTGCAGCTCAGTAGGGGGGAGGTGCACTGGCTCGGGGATGGGGAGAATACGCATGCCAGTGGATCCTAACATGAGGGTGGCAGGGGGGTGTCACAAACAAACAAACAAACAAACAAACAAACAAACGGCATAAGCAAACACATGGGGCATAAACAGCGAGGCAACATATGCGTGTGTCCAGCTGAAGCACAAGGGCTTTGCGTTGACAGAAAATAAGACCTTAGCTAATCTGCTCCTCACAGTTTCCAGAGCTTAACCATGAACCCTTTAGTCACATCCTTTTACTGTTACCTGTGCGCTTCCGCGGCTCCTCCTCGAAGGTGGCGTGTCGGGGGAGACTGCTCCTGCGATCCGCCTCGGAGGCTGGACGCACCCTCTGGCCCATTTCTGAAGAGCTCTTCTGCAGAGCAGTCCTGATGTCCAGCTCCGACGTAGGTCTGACCTGCCTGCTCTCCACAACCAGCCTGGCGGGCTCTGGCCGCCGACCCTCCTTCCTGCCTCCCTCTTCCTTCCTACCTCCCTCGTCCCTCTTGCCCCGCTCCTCCCTCCTCTCCCTCAGCGGTTCCTCCTTCCTTTCTCTCGCCTCCTTCTTCTCCTCCCTATCCCTCCTCTCCACCTCCTCTCGGTCATCCCTCCGGTCTCGCCTGTCCCTCCGCTCTCTGTCCTCCCTGTCGTCCCTCCGCTCGCGGTGTCTGCCGTCGTCCTGCCCGTGCCTGTCTCTCGGCAGAGATGCCGTGCGCTTCTCTCCGTCCGAGCTCGGGTGGCGGTCCGTGTGGGGGGGCCCCCGCGTGCGGGCGTCCACGTCCAGGGGCTGCCGGTTACGGGGTATGTCCGACGGCGCTCGGTTGCGACGGTCCGCGTCGGCCGAGCTTTTCCGCTCCTCGCCCTGAGCCCGCCAGGTCGGGCCCCTGCCGTCTGAGCGCTCCCCTGATATAGGTGCGGTGTGACCATTCTTCACAGTGGGGGCTTTTACATCGTTACTCTCTACAAAACAGAGGGCAAACATTAGTGGTTATTTACTTTAGAGATTTACTTTTATTTAATCATCTGTCTCATAGTACATGGTTTGTCTATTTGTGCTTGAATAACTTTCATCAGGATTTAAAATGTGAAAATCTTGTTGAGTGCGTGCTCGCCTCCTGCAGGAGGCCGTACCATTGTCCAGGACCTCCTTCAGTACTCCTTTGTCTATTAGCTCTTGCCTGCTCCTCCTCATCGAGATCTTCCTCTCCAGCACTGACACACAGACATTACAATCCATTACTGAAGCAAAGTTAGGAAGCATTGGTAAAACAAACAGGTCGTGGTGGTTCAATGGCAGTAAAAAACAAACAAACAAAAGACGACTATTTCAGTGCTGTGAAAACTGAAGCCATAACCCTCTGATGCCGTACCCTCCGAGGTCTCCTTGAACTTCTCACTCGTGACCTTCTTCTTCCTCCATTTCCACGGCTTGAATATCTTGCCCAGGTTGGAGAACTTGCCCTTGCGTTTGGACGTGGGCGAGTCTCCGCCAGAGTTTGCACCGTCGCTGCCCGTCGTGCTGTGCTGCTGCTCATCAACTTCATCTTCTGTGGGAACATGGAGGGAGAAGGTTCTGAGAGGAGAAGCTTTTCAAGGTCGACACACTGACAGAGGCAGTGGGAAAAGGGAATGGTTTCTGTCAACAGTCCCATAAACGGGATTGCCCTAGAGGAGTTGAAACTCATCTTTACGGATAATCACACGTTCAGTAGCTATGCAGTCTGCTCACCACCTGTTTACCCTCAGAAGCAGGAACGCGTATACAGAAGCACAATGAATGAGGGCAGAGGAAAACATGACATGACCAGACATATCCATGAGAATCAGGAGGCTGCTTACATTTCAGAAGTTTAGTTAGTATTAGCTAGTGTTCTCAGCAGATGATATTCAGTTGTGTTCATTTAAGGAGAAAAAAAAGGATGTGTTTGTAATGCTTGACCCCCATGAGTTTGTTAAATTCCCTTATATAGGAATTTCTAAGTAGTTGAGATGCAATGAAAACACTACGCAATTTTTCACAACTGGAAAAATTAGAGTTCATCATAGCCAAAGTTTTTTGCCATATCGTGTCTTTTGCGATAAAACCGGTTTCTTTTTTTTTTTTTTTTAAATCCATGTCGTGAGAATAGTGATATTCTGGCTTGCTGACGTAATGCAGTACGTGATTGGTTACATGATTCTGTCACATGAATGCAGCTCTGTGGAGGAGGAGTTTGTTCCAAAAAGGGGAGTGACTTCAGTAGTGTGGAGGTGGTTTGGTTATAAAACCCTCTACAAAAGACCACGGTAATATGCAAGAAGCCTGTAACAACAAAGGGGGCAAACACAACGAATCTATTTCACCATCTTAAGCAGAAGCATTCAGTTGAGGAAAGTCAAAAATGCCGCTTTCAAGCAGACGGTCTACACTGACTCAGTATAGCATCACTGTGTCTCTGGAAAGCTGTGCTCCATATCATAAAAAGAACAAACACTGGTAAGAAATTACAGACGCCGCCGAATTTTGTTTGGCAAAAGATACGGTGCTGATTAACACAATTGAGAAGGAAGGCTTCACACAGCTTATTAAACAGGTACACCGAAGATATAGCATCCCTAAAAAGGCAATAGTTTTCAAAATATAGCACACCCGGACATGTATCGAAAATGACACAGTCAAGCAGTACTACAGTATTACATTTGATACTTTATTTTATTTGTAATTGATTAAATTGAAATTATTATTGAAAATCAGAGTTGTAAGTTACTGTTTACAAATTTTTTTTGCATTTTTATTCTACTGAATATTCAAAATATTTATACTAAATAAAATTGTTTTTATTGTTGCACTAGTACGTTTTTGAAATTTTCAGAATACTGTTAGTGCAGAAATAGCCCGAAATATCGTAATATTGTTTTAGGGCCATATCACCAACCCCTAGTCATAATCAAACTTTGCCACTAATATATATCTATTAAATTTCACACCACTCAGAGTGAAGTCACCTAAAATCAGGCTGAAGTTATGCACATCACTATTTTCTTTGACAGTTCTGCCACATATATGATTCACAGAGAACATGTGAATTTAAAATGCAACCACAGTATCAGCATTCAAACCTACTAGAAACAAAATTATAATCATTTTATGTATAAATGATTAAGATTTTTTGCAGCATTGAGATTTTTTGCAGCACTAAAGTATTGGGACAACTACATATATCTAGAGGAGCATTTATGACATTCAATTCTGAATCCATAAGTATTAATATGAAGTTGACCTGCCCTTTGCAGCTATAACACTTTCTACTCTTCTGGGAAGGATTTCTACAAAAATTTTGTAGTGTGCCAATTCATCCAGAAGAGCATTTGTCAGGTCAGACACTGATGCTGGACAAGAAGGCCTGGCTCCACTCTAGTGAATTTCTACTCTAGCTCAGCCCAACAGTGGCCTGCACAGAGCCCTGTCTTCATACCCATCAAACAGTCATGTTCACCACACTCACCCAGCTGCCTTTATGGACCTTACTTTGAACACGGGCACAGTCACACTGAATCAGAAAGGGGACTTCCCAAAATCGTTCCCATAAAGTTCGAAGCACACAATTCTTCAAAAAGATTTGTTATGCGGAAGCATTAAGATTTCCCTTCACTGTAAACCAAGAAGTCTAGGCCAATTCATGAAAAACAAGCCCTACATCATTATCCCCCCAACGATAAACTACAGTTTGCACAACACAGCCAGGCAGGTAACGTTCTTGGCGTTCACCAAACCCAGTCTTAATCAGTCTACCAGATCAAAAAAGCGTGACTCATAACTCATATTAACACGTCCACTTTTCAATAACACCACTCACGTGCGATATCTAGAGGAAAGAAATCTGCAATTTGATGTAATAACATGCAAATGTGACAGAGTACTCATCTCATTAGAGTAGTTGCTCAAATTTGGTAAGTGGTTCAAATGACCCATTCCTTCACAAATATTTGTAAAGACAGACTGCATGACTAGTTCATTGGTTTTATACACCTGTGCAATAAGCATGAAACACCTGAATTCAACAATTAAAATGGTGTGCCCCAATACTTGTCTAGATAGTATATTTTAGTCCATAATTCTTTATAGGACTGAACAAGCAGAGTCTTTTGTTTTATAAGTAGGTTTTTTTTTCTCTTTCTTTTCAAATTACCTCTTCAAATTGGTTAAATCCATAACGCTACAAATTACATCTTCACATCTATTTCTTGGATCCTACTCTGAGACAGGACTAGTCAAACTTGCACAGAATGCATCCATCCATCCTTCCTTCCTTCGTTAGTACAGGCTACACTACCCAGTGCTCATGCCTGCAGTTTGAATCAAAGCCCCATCGCGTGAGCACTTTGCAGGACTTTTACAGGATGTTTCTCAATCACGCTGCAGGAAAGTACCCTTAACATTTCATAACCATTCACCAGAAAAGCTCCTCTGGCGGGGCGTGAAAAACACGCACAAGACGCACTGATCCTGAAAATAGACACTTTTAGCTACGGCAGTTGGATAGATATACAACGAGCTGCAGCATAACCCACAGGCACAGGGCTCTAACTGAAACTGGGCCGCACCTGAGACCGCTGCCCTTGTGGGCTTGTGCATTGTGGGTAAGCCACACCCCTTTTGGAGTTGTAGTGGCTCGGAGAAGGCAGGACTGCAGGCGCACGCTCCTACCAGCCATGTCACAGAAAGGGGAGAGAGTTGTTGGAAGAGTCAATATTGGGAAAAGGACGTTCTGGGAAACTGGCGCATGGGGAGAGTATATATATAGCAAGCAAGCTGTGCCATTCACTTTGCAAAGGGTGTCTGTTCCAAATGAATAATGCGAGAGAGAGAGAGAGAGAGAGAGAGAGAGAGAGAGAGAGAGAGAAGCCAAACTGGTCCTGAGAAACAACACAAGTCAAGTCTCGCACGACCGCTCCAATGAGATGAACGTGTTGATATCTTGGTAGCTCTGCTGGTATAAGAGGCTCTGTGAGTCAGGGAAATGTAGCGGAGCCAATGCTGCCATTTAGGAACAGGAATACATTGGACAGGCAACGCTAACATTCTCCTATCCTTATCCATTCAACAAGGAGAGGAAACTTACCATATAGGTTTCATTACAAGTTCTGTTTTGCTACATGCAGTAAAAGAGTGAGCACAGAAGAATGTCATAGCATAGCTTAAAGTAGTATTATATTATATTTTAACAGAATGGATCAGTCATGCAGTGAAACAAACCACAGCGATGTTCATAACAGAGGTTAATAAGTGTAATATCTGCTATGAACAGACTATGAACAGAAACAACTCTGTAGGTTAACAGAGTTAACATTATGGAGTCAATTAGAGTCAACATTATGGCTGCAAAGTGGCTAACTTGCTCTTCACAAACCTGATCCCCAGTGGTTCCATAGACTGCATACTCAACACAGTTAACCACTCAACCATATGCTGACAGGAAGGAAGGTGTGATGACAGAGACTATGATGCAGCTGGTTGCCATGACGCTCAAACCTCGTGTTACAATGGGGAGCGTGGCAGTGTGAGTGGCAGAGTATCAGAGTACAAGCAGAAGAAGGTGCCCGGCGACCCCTAACCGAATGAGCCAAGGGATAGAGCTCATGCTCGCTCACACACACACACACACACACACACACACACACACACACACACACACACACACACACACACACACACACA
>JAOXYF010000027.1:5958962-5974535 GCA_028565775.1 Sternarchorhynchus goeldii | reverse complement strand
TTAAAATTAAAAAAAAAAAAAAAAAAAAAAAAAAAAAAAAAAAAAAAATCCTCTCCCCATTAACACCATGCACTGGGTTCTGGTTTGGGAGAACAGGCTAGCAGAACTGCCTGTCTCCTGTGCCAGCCAGAGACAGCACTGAGTGTGTCTGTCACACACACACACACACACAGCTGTCAGCAAGCACAACTCACATCAGTAGTAAACCCAATAAGATAAAACAGGCTCTTTTCTGAACAGGACAGGATGTAGAGTTTCTGATAACATTTTAAGAAGGAATCTCTCACGCTCAGAATTCATTCTAGGACATTGGGTGCATCACAGAAATATATAGAAATAAGGTATAAATAATATTTAAAATACAACCCCTAGCAAATACCAAGCTGTTAGACAGAAAGAACAAACCATCAGTAGCCAGAGTACAAAACCCCACTACATTAGTTGGTTTGGCACTGCATTACCAGTTAAATTTTGTATCGATTGTAAAATACTGGTATTAAATTAGACCGCTCAAAATGGTCTTGTCACACAGTACCATAACCTTATTTTCCATATATAACACACACACACACACACACACACACACACACACACACACACACACACACACACACACACACACACACACACACACACTACCCACCACTGTGTTAGAAATATATATACACATTAGATAAATATATATACATTTATTCTAATATATTAGAAATATGTATTAGAAATATGTATACTTTCACCATCACTTTGTAGTGCACTTTGTAAAAACTACAGTCTGAACTATGTGATGCTATACAGATTATGTGTTATGAATTCTCCAACCCTGACCTGAGGTGCCCTGTTGGTTGGATTATTTTGGGCACCTGACCTCTCTCGACACTGTGCCAGTCACACCAACACTGTTATGCCCCAATAAGATGATGCGTCACATGACCACGCCCACTGATCATCACTGATGTATTAGGTATTTCCCAACACAGCTCCACAAATTAGAACACAAATTATAACTAGTCCTTAGCAAATCACAAGAACACTTCACATGGGTGGCTTTTAGCATCGGTATCTAGGTGGAGGGGAATTTTTCTGTACTGGAAAAGTGCACTGGAAATAACTAAAATGTCACCTTAGCTCCCTCTAAAGGGCAAAACAGTTAGAAGGACTGGAATTCAAAACAGAGATTATCACACATTACAGTAACAAAAACAAAAACACTGCTAATTCCTACTACCTTTCAGTCCAAGCCTCAAAACTGAGCAAGTACTCAAATTTGAAGGCCAGTATGAGGGAGAGCCGTTCTTAGAGCTGAATCAGCGAGACAGAAATGGAGAAAATTAGTCCATGACCCTCTTCACCATTCTTATGGCCCCAATCTATGAAACTTACATATGGAACTTCACAGTACAAACTTACATGAGCTATTTTTCCAAGCTGCTATTTTGCACTCATTTTTTCCAGCTAGTTCTTTGTCTTTTCCCCCTGTCCTGCTCTCCCTCATCTGATCTCAGTCCCAGGAACGGTTGGTTATGTAGCACAGATGTAGGTCTCACACAGTCAGTATCTCAGCCAGAGCTGCGCCCGTCTCTGTCCATTTGGAATAAAGTGGCAGAGCTAGAAATCATGAGTTATCCACTTGTTAAAGCATCAAAATGAAGTTCGTAAAAGGTCAACTTAAGAGTGTGATTATGTTTGGAGTTGGGTTCCCTTGGTCCAAAGAAGTATACACTGTTACATTTTAGTCCTGGATTGCTTAGTGTTCACACTCACAAACTCACAATTGAAACAAAATAAGTTTTAAAAATAAGAAAAGAAAAAAATGGTCATGCTGCACCCATGATTTAGGATATATTTTGTGAGCCTAGTGCTTTCAAGAACTTTTAATAAAAAAAATAAAAAAACAACAACAACAACAACAACAACAAACACCACATTTAGACTTAAACTACAGGAACACAATTAATCACAACATACCACCATCAGCACCAAACGCCTGATCAATGACCAACCCTTTACCTTATATAACTATCATGTGAAATTTGCAAACCCAAATTAAATATCTACCAAAACGTAACATCGCTTGTATTGCTTGCTTCACTGCTTGTACATTTCATCTGTGGAAACGTCAAAGAAATTGCCTTGAAAATAATGCACTGTTGCCATGGTAATTAAATATCTGCCATTTGCATCAGGGGTGACTGAGATTAAAATCCCGTGTCCCGTGGCCAGTCTGTTTCGTTTGGGAAATCCATTACACGCCTTAAACAACATTACCGTTACTATGAAAAACAATAGATGAGAAGTGAAGACAAAACCAAAGCATTATCTAATTCATAAGACATATAGCTAATACATACCATTTACAGTTTAAACATTTTAAAGTGTTTATTTATGGTTTAAACACCAAGATCAGCTCTTGAACTGCATTTGACATTTTGTCTAAGTCCACGCAGCGTTTGTTTCACCCTCAACATGGATGACGCCATAACTAACTCTGCTCTCTCATTATCAGAAGGACCCAGGTGTGCTCAAGAGGCAGAAGCAATAAACGGAAGCCTCTAAAAATGATTGGTCCCTCCAGGACAGGGAGTAAAAGATACCAGACGAAGGAAAGGCTTTTCACAAATCCTCTACCCGAACGTCACGCTGTTCGGCGGGGCGCAGCCTACCTGAAACATTCAGTTGCTTTACACTCCCACTTTTTTCCATAGATTCAGCAATCCAGAAGATGTCCAAGACAGAGTAGCAATATCACAAACATCTGCCCCCCGAAAAGGACACGCCTAAAGGCGGGTCAGCTGTGCAGAGTGAGATTAGATCTCCTGTGAGTCAACACGCCTACGTGTCACATGGCCGAGCTCTTCGCGACTCAGCGTTGGGTATTTGCACTTGCTAGCATCTGGGGGCGTTTATGACTGGGCGTTTCATTTTGTCATCAAAACCAAACAAATGTATGAACAAAGACATTAAAATCTTATTATTATTATTATTGTCATCATCATCTTGTTTGATGATAATAATAATCTTCGTCGTCATTAGTATAAGTTCGGAATGCTTTCACAGGCCACGTGATTGGTGTACAAGTTTGAACAACCATGGCTCATACAGAAGGAGCAGAATAAAACAAGCACATACCTCGGTTTTCCATTCCAGTATCACAGCAGCTCAGAGATGCCTGAAATTAAGAAAAAGTGAAAATTAATGGTGTTAAAAGTGGCTGTGAAGGGGAATTTCTCTCATTTTAAAGTTTAAAAGTACTTTAGTTAAAACACTAAATTAGACATACAATTTAATTAATCAGAATTCAAACAACACTGGCTTATTAAGGTTGCATTTCATTTTTTTATCAAAGAAAATTATGCACAGTACTTAAATGTGTCACTTTATTTAAATGAAATCTAGCAGTGATGCGAGAATGTTTTAAAGCAATAAAAGCTAATTATCAGCATATTAATAAAACAGTCCAGGCCCAGTTCTTCCACACAATCCTTCCAAACGTCATTTCCATCTTTCCGTCTTCACACTCACTTTTGACAGAACATTTGTTTACAAAAAAGGTAAAAAAATAAATAAATATATAAATGACCATGAGAAACAGGTTCCTCAAGAAACACACTGCTGTACAAGCCAAAGGTAAAAATCACACAGTATTTAAGAGACTGAAACCATCTTGGAACATGACAAACCAGCCACTCAGAACGACAGGCACTCACAGTCAAGTGTTTGGTACAGCAGGTTTTGCTTAAATCCTGTTTATGATATGCCATCCTAATTTACATAACAGAAAAAAAAATGCTGAGGAATACGCACAGGTAAGATTAGCACGAGTTCAAGATTAGCTATCTGTGCATGGGGCACCTTGACAGTAAAAGTGTGTGAGCCTCGAGAAACCTCTGGTATAGTATGTTCAGGCCTTCATGTTAAGACTGTAACTTCTACTGTCCGGTATGGTAATATTAGGTACTCATTAAATAATGTAGCAGTGTAGCGTAGGTGACACACGTACGGTGGATCGTTGTGAGATAGTGACAGAGCTAGTCCTGCCATGTTAATCTCATATACACATTACTTCTGTGTATGCATGTGTTCTGTGGTGTTCTGTGGTGCTACTCTACTTGGAAGTCTGTTTCATTGCCTGATCCTTGTATTCTGTCCAACACACCAGAGAGAATGCCTTCCTTGGGTTATATTACAATCCTTTAAAAAGTTCTCAGACACTCTGTGCAATAGTGTTTTTTTAAGTAGATCCAGGCTTAGTTTGCCTTACAATTACTGCAAGAATTATAGTTTGAAAAGAACGGAGAAAAAAAAAAAAAAAAAAAAATATCAACAGTCAACCACAAGACATTAACTACTGATTACTGTGAAGTTGTTGATTATTGCTTATAGATTTCAGCTGTAAATGTGTTCACGCTACATTTGACTAAATGTGAAAGTCTGGATGCATCACAGCTCCAACTGTAAAATACAGGCTGTGGTTTTGTCTGCTTTTACTCTGTGACATTAGAGGGGATCCTCCTTAAGATAAACCTTAACGTTAAGATGCCGAAGTTCTGACAGATACAGCAGTAATGTTGGCCAGAACAACAAAGATCTGTGTTACGCTTCCTACAAATGCTGTTGTCACTGCATCGCTGGACATGTTTCTTTGGTCTTGACTCAGATACAATTTCTAAAGCACCACTAACCATGCACAGTCCAACAGAACATACACACAGAACGGGACATTTATATTTAACAAGTTTACAATTCATACTCGTCAACACAAACAATTACACAAAAAAGGATATCCAACAGGGAAAAAAAAAAACCAATCTCAAATCAACAGATGAAAAGATTTGGTAATGAGTTAAATGAGGTTTGTTATGGGTGAGAAAAAGACACAACGGTGCTAATTACTTTGGGTACACCAAGGACTAGAACTGGGCCTGGTGGGACAAATTACTGGACAGGCCCACTGTATGTTCTATAAACGGAAACAGACTGTGGAACCTTCACAAGTGGTGATAACTGAGGTCACCGACCAGCTCCTCCATCGAGACTTATGTTCCGAGATGACGGTTAACCAGCTTTGCTGTGCTCTTTACACACGACAGCTTTGCATAAGCACTACATGGCACGTGCACTCTGAACTTCAGAGATCGTAACACTGGACTGTTATATGGCCCAAGAAGAATCAAGACTGCTGACTTTGACCGAGGAGTGCCGACTGCTGGCTGAAACCATTACCGTGAAAAACATCACCAGGGAAACCAAAGCTTAGGTCGTGCGTGGCAGACCCAAGGTTGCCTTGAGCAGGAAACACATGAGGCAGTGTTGTTCATAGTATCGGCCTGCACTGTGTAAAGGAGTTTCAAACAACCAACCAAAGCCCCCCTCCCCAAGCTCAGGTTTTTTTTTTTTTAAAGCTTGGCGACCGCCTCCACTTTGACTGCTGGATTACGGCAAGTCCCTTGCTATACATATGGTTTCTGGTAGGTTTTTCCAAGAGGTTTAGTTTTTGCCTGATCTTACAGAGGAAGCTAGAGAAAACAAAAGCCTGTCAATAGGTGAACCGACCTTGAACAAACTGTACTATGTCGGCAGGAACCTGACTCATAACCTGACGTCTGTCTGAGTCATGCGTTACAATAAGAGAGTATGACTGAAACATGGCTGAAACCAAACCTGATCACAAGTTGTCCCACAGTGTCAATAATACCAGAAATTGTAATCGCGTGATCATAAGTACCATCGCAAACGTGCAATCTGATCATTTACGACATGTTCTCATTGATGACAGCTAATCACCAAATAGAACAACACTGTCAGTATCTAAATCAGCTGCAAACATGAGAGTTAACATCTGTGAAAAGTCAGGTTTTTATGACAACAGAAACACACTGTGACAGAAGATGGCCATGTGACCTAACTGTAATTGGCATGGTATCTAAACCCCATTAAACTGGTTTGGCTACTGCACTGATTTTTACCATGAGCCTCTAGAGTAACCTAGCTGGAGCGGTGGTGCTGGGTGTACACTGAACACAGTCCACCTCCACACCAGACGAGTTTTGACACACAACAAGGTGGAAGAGGGAAGAGAGCAAACCAGTTGTTCCACGTCTGTAGCTCTTTCAAAAGTCACGATCTGCAACAGCCAAAATAAAGCCTTGCTCAGTCAGCTGTTGCTGTTCCAGGATGGGAACAACAACATGATAAACATGACAGACTCTCTGCTGCAAAACAAAACAATCTTCTACTTCTGCTCCGTTAACGGGTTGTTAAGACATAATGGCTAATTATTGTATTCAATATCTAACAGTTAAAAAATAATAATAATAAAAATTAAATAAAATAAAAAAAACTTTAAATGTACACCAAGTTTCAAATTTTGTTTTCTCTAAACAGTGTAAAGTATTTTAAATATTAACTCATTACAAATGTTACTGCAAGCAAAAGTACTGATTTTTATTGATGTTTGAAGACCAAAAAAAAATAAATAAACTTCTGTAAATTATGTAAAATAATTTAAAAAGATCAATATGAAAATCATTCATATCATTAAACAAAATCTAAAAGAAAAAACATTTACAGATGAGGTTACATAAGAACAGTTTTTGAGATGGTTAACATCCCCCTCATCCATTTTACTTCCAAGTCCAAGTATATTCTGCCTGTATCGCATTTGAGGATTGAATGTATGTTTCAAATACTGTATGAAAATTAGGTCCTAAGAGATCAGAGAACTGACGTTCTCTGAACACACTGTTCTTTTATGACACACGAGCTGAAGAGGCTTTCCACAAAAATCACTTACCACACCGGAAAAGTCCTTCTAACACATTTCAGTACATTTCCAATCCGTTTCAGAGTTCTTACTGCTTACATTTTTGAGAACAACCTGACATGTTTAAGTGTCAGATGGCAGGCTATGACCTAAGAGCTTGTAAACAAATGGAGAGGACACCCTATCCCCCTAATGAACTAGTGTGTGAGTGTGCACTGCTACGTTCCTGTTGTTTGAAATGACACACAGCCCAGGCACAAGACTATCTGCGCGAACAAGCATTGGCTAGCACAGAATCACTAACCTACACAATTCAATAATTTAACCGAGTGTGTGTGGATGAGATCCATATCCCCAAGTATTCAATGTCTAGATATACTCAAAGCTCAAAAACTAAAGCTAAGAGGAGAGAAAAAAAACAAACCAAAACAAAAACAGAGCCAGACTGACTGGTTTTGTAAAGTGACCTGGCCCCACTGCACTATATTTACATAGGGTTGGTAGGTTAAAGTACACACAAACCTTTCACAAAAGAACTTTCTGGCTGTGGTAACCTTGCAGGAGACATACTGTAAAGAGAATTCGGAGTGTCACACCAGCAAAAAAACATCAACATTTTAGGAAGCCACTAAGAAAAGTGCTGTGCAAGAGCAATTTGTAGCTTTACTATTAACCCTGAGAGCAAAGTGATGATTCTGCACTGTTGCCCTGCTATATCAGAATTATCATAGCACTGTTATATATGGCAAAAATGGACCCACATACAAATCAAACATCAGTGCCTGATAAGGCAGACGAAACTCAAACAAAACAAACATCTGTACATAGCCCTGCAACCCTAGACAGGCTTTTTTTTTTTTTTTTTTAGCTCTGATCATTTTACATTTACAGGATAAAACAAATTCTGTTAGCCAATACAAGACTCTAATGCAGTGGGTTCAACAGATTCAGAATCTAGAAGATGTGCATCTCCTGTGTCTTTCAAGATTGCTTATCGTCACTACACTAGTACAGAGTGAAATTCATCAATCCAGTTTCATCAACAACTCCAGTGAAAATACACCTCTGGTGGTCATTCGATGTGTTCATTAACACAATACAGCAATAGGTGAGTAAAACTCACCTATAAGACATAGGTGAGTTTTAGTTAGTTAGACCTAGAAACCAGGTTAACAAATTCTGAGAGCCTTTACAAAGTTAAATTGCTTAATGTCGATTCAATAAGGTCAAACCACACAGCTGTTACATCACTGTTGGGTCCTGCTAAGAAACACTGTACACAGAGATGAGCAACAACACCTGCTGAGAACTGAATCAAAACGATGAAGTATAAAAGATGAATAACATTATTTTGTTTGGCAAGAAAAGCCTGCTTTCCAGGGATTACTAGGTCGATTTACTACATGGTAGGTAAGCAGGTCATCAGGGCCATTTGTGCATAACAAAAGACATTTTTGAACATAAGGCTATAGTGTTACCTGGTAGACAATGGTAAAGATGGGAATATTTGGATGGCAACCAATCAACCAATCCATTTTTTTCCTTAACATTTGACCTGTTTAATGATTGGATGTTGCGGTGTGAGCTGGTGAGGTAATGGATCACAACACTTCTTGAATATCTTACATCCGTGTCCTGACAGCCTTGCCTGAGACTTGGCCCTCCTAGTGCTCAGCCTTACAGCGACAAATGTTTCATTTCTATGCACATGAGCGCAGTGAAGTTCTCCAGGTGAGCGAGTTCCGTATCTAAAAAAAGCTCAATTTATGTGCCAAATAAAAGTTAAATTACAGAGTAAATACAGAGTGATGGGCGATGACTAAACATTGATCAGCAAAACATTAAAATACGTCCATCGCTTTTTCACGCCACCATGAAAAAAAATTGCATATCCAAACACGTTTTCCAATAAACAATCATTTTCTCTATATACTAGAGGCTTTTCCCAGTACATCAGTACATTTCTTAAGTACTAGTTGTGCAATGCATGCTCCAAGTTCTGTAGTAGCAAGTATGTAGTTGGGATCTGTGACAGTTGTGCCGCAACTTGTTTAAATGGGTCTATTTCCAACAATTTCTTATGTGAAGATGTTTTGTAAAACCGATAGGCTTTTTTGAACCATCACACTGGACACTAAGACAACAATAGCCTTTCAAACTACATTTGCATGCACTTTTATCCAAAGTGACTTTTGTGACATTGTGACTGAATACATTTTGAGCAGTTGAGGGTTAAGGGCTTTGCTCAGGGGCCCAACAGTGGCAACTTGGCAGAGGTTGGGTTTGAACCAGCAACCTTCTGATTACTAGTCAAGTAATACAACAGAAGGTGCATCAGTTCAGTACTGCCTCAAATTAAGCATTAAAAAATTAGGATGTAACACACAAAAGTAAAAGTTCTAATAATCACAAATGATTAGTTACTAGAGCGATGCTGATAAACTATGATAGAACAATTAAGCGTTGCTACTAGTCTTTCAACAACATCAAAAGAGTTTCACTACAGAGCACTGTTGAACATATACAATGCTCAATAAGCCATAGTTCAGTTAGGTTATTAAAAATTAAAAACTGGCAGCGCGTGTCAGAGCAAGGGTCAGGGGTAGACAAAATGCAATTTACATATGGCAGCCTGGTGGCCTGCTGGCTTGTAAAATCTGGTAGTTGAGGTACACTTTCAGGACGTCTTTGCATCCAGGAAAAACAAAACCAAAAAACAATTACAAAAAAAACTCTAAACTGTGGTAAATCATCATCCACTACTTCAAAGTCTCTTGATGGCCCTCACTGCATGCCATGCATAAAACTGGATCAAGAATTTATAATACTACGCTTTCCAGTTAGTCGACTGATGGTGATTAAATAATTGTGTCAATACTTAATCGCATACTGCCCTACATACTGCAGCTGAGTGTTTCTGCAGAACATAAGCCAAGTGCCGGAGCATTAGAACGTTTGGTAAAAAGTAAGAAACATTAGAACGCTTGATGAAAGATTTAAAGAAACATTAGCTAACGACAAGTACTGCAGCCCATCAAACATATAATCTCTTTTAAATATCAGGGACATATTACAGCATCAGTCAAGAACTATATAATAAGTTTATAATTTAAAAAAGTGAGTGAAAAGAAAAAAAAAAAAAAAAACTGAAACACTGTACACTCAGTAATGATTAACGTCATGCCCGACACTATATCAGGAGAACCAAGTGATAAAGCCAAGGCTCTGGGAATGGAATGCTGAAGTACTAGGATCACTTCCTTTCCACAAACAAACATAGTAACAGCGAGCAGCAGTTAGATTAATTAGCTACGCAGACATTCAATATTTTATCCAATACGTTATCCTTTATTCCTTCCACTACCTCTCAGGTGTATTCATTAGCAATGTTTTTCAATCTTAACAAAACATGGTCATCCAATCATCCAACAATACTGCATATACTCGAACCAGACTATTACATACCTTCACTAGAGCTTCATGCAAACATGGCACGCCAGCCTTAGAGTGGATTTTGTGGGAATATCTTGTACTTCAACAACTTGTACAAGAAAGCAGAGCCTCTGGTAGTTCATTCCCCAGCTGTTAAACCGCTGGCTATCAGCGGCAACGAGCAACAATCGCGCTTGTCCTGACTTGTTAAAGGCAGGACAGGAGGAATGTACAGGAATGTTCAACACACTGTGCGAGCAGCAGACTCGATACTGGTTATATTTCACAAGTTCAGATCTTTATCAACAAGATGACCGTCTGTATACTGTAGTGGAGCCATGGCTGGAAGGTGGTCAATCAGTTACAAGTTACAAACGATGGAGCTATACTTCAAAGGTGACCTCAATGATGAGTGTTATGTAGTTAGCTAGCTTTAGCTACATCAAATCATGCCCTTCATCCAATTCGATTCCACGTCCACATGACATCCACATCGAAACCTGGCGTCTAACCAAATTTGGTTAACGCCGGATATTTATTGGCGTTATGAGGGAACACGTCAAAGTTCATATTCAAAAACTGGAAGACACGCACAGAAACAGTCACAGTGACAGGTGCATAAATGAATGCACCTAGCGAGTGAGCAAACTAGCTAGTTAGACCGCTAGCTAGCTAGCCAACAAAGTTAACAGCTAGCCAAGTTTGTTTCCTAGCTAACGACAACTAACTAGTCAACAAATATTTTATAAACTAGCTAGCAACATTAATGGAAATCGATCTATTTTAAATGAATAAGCAGAACCAAAAGAAATCCGAAGCAAAGTACGAGACAAACAAATAAGCTAGCTAGCTACCTAACGCTAAACAATTTAGCTAGCTAGTTCGCTACAATGTCAAGTTAGCGAACTGCGCTATCAAATCTTAAACATACAAATATAAATATATAAATCATTGGTAAATGATGTACAATAACTTGACTAGTGTTACGTGATTCTGTTATGTGGACTCATGCAGCATGTTTTCTGAAATCACGGGAAAGTTAGTTAGCTATTGCATGTAGCTATCTGTTAACTACCTAGCTACCACATTTAAATCAAGAGTTTCGCCAAGTTAACGTTACACGAGCAACAGGTTGCAGTCCCTTTTTTACTAAGTACTGTCACACCAGCGTTTCACATAAAAATCTCAAATGTAGTTACATTCTTTGATTCATATGTCATGAGTGACTTACCTGGTCACAGTATATTTTGGATGTGCCTCCATAAGTTGATCAAACCAGTTAGCTGACGACAGGTTAAGCTAGGTTAGATACGTAATACACTACGCAGCTCAACTTAGGAATCTGCGCGTTTAACTTTAAAATCCAGAAAAGTAAAAAAAACTTAAGAGGGAGCAATGTTCATGTTAATAATGACTGAGAATCTAGTGCCAATAGAGTTTTTATTTCTTCTCAATCAATAAGCCATAACATTTGCTAGAGGCAATTAACCTACATTTATTTGCAAATCGCCCAAGCTCCGAATCTGGGCCGTCCGTACAATACAGTAAACAGTGCACGTACTGTAAGATCAAGGGTTGCCAAATGCATCTTACCTGTCTCACCCTTTCGTGCGTAATCACAGAGGCGTTATTGCAGTATCGTGCGTAAAAACAATACAAAAAGAAAGGTTTTGAAAGAACGTTTTGCATAAGCAAACGTCCATCAAACCAGTCCTGACAATCACATTCACGGGCGCTGTAGACTGTTAGTCCAATGCCTCTGTTTTTATAAGTGCATCTTCTTAACAAATTACTATAAAATGTTTGAAAAACATGGAAAAGAAACAGGATCTATTTCCTACGGCTACAATGTCAAAGTAAGTCATGCCTGCCATCTGGTGGTACGTTCCGTAAGTATCACAATTTCTTTGTAGACTTTATTTTCCAAAATTAAAAGGGATTCTCATCATGGCATTAACATAAAATTAGTATGTTTGAATTTCTATAAATATAAATTTCTATAAAGTACTGCTTTAGATTCAAGTTAAAGCATTAAACAATGTTGTCTTTACTACTTTAATCCTAAAAATGCACTTTATCTACTGATCTTAATAATATATTCACAACAAACGGTGCACACAGGTTCTAAAAAGGCATGGAAATAGCATAAATTCTGAATTCTAAAACTCAATTTATATACAAAACTTTAAAAGGACATAGTGCAGATGGTAGTTACATAATCCAGATGAATAAGCAATTCACCAAACAGTTCTTCTCATTTAGCAAGCTATATATGGAAAAAATAGATAACAAGTTAAACGGTTAATAGTTAGTTATTACTTTGTTCTAAACTGATATGTTCAATGTCTGGGTACCATGTGACTCCCTTTGTTTGTTTTCTTCCTCTGCTTCCTTCTGCTGCTTTGTGAGCTGTGACATTTTCTGCAGACAGAGACAAATCCTGACTGGCTGCAGGTCTGGCTGCCTGCCCAGGTGGGTACAGGTCTGTTTTGACATCCGACATTAAGTGCTTGGTATACCTGTGCCATGCAGTTTACAGCTCTTAAATGTCATAAAATGTGGTGTCTCTTTGGTATCAGAAAGCATTTTAATCCATTGCACTTTTGTATTTGTATAATTTTTTTTTTCTCGGTACCATTTACACTTTATGTATTATATGTGACTGAATGGAAAAAAATGTGCTGCAAGTTAAGTATTTATTTATTTTACTGTTTTACGACCCCACACCGAAGCCACTTTTTATTTCTTTATGCTCTGGCATTTAAAAAGAGAAAAAATTGTTAAAGGTAGTTGTTTATAGGGTTGGTCGTGTCAGTGGTAGCTCACTGGTTAAGGCACTTGACTAGTAATCAAAAGGTTGCTGGTTCAAACTCCACCTCTGTCAAGTTGCCACTGTTGGGCCCCTGAGCAAAGCCCTTAACACTCAACTGCTCAAGATGTATTCGGTCACAATTGTGAGTCGCTTTGGATAAAAAGCATCAGGTAAATGTGATGTCCTGAAGTAACTTATACTTTAAAACACTCTATCAGTCTCTCATGGACCTCTTCTACAGTGTGGAATAAAGAGTTTGCATAATACAATCAATGCCAGTCATGATGTGAAGTATTCCTTGTCATGTTTAAATTCATGTGCCTTTTGTTTGGTTGGAGTTAGGAAATAAACAGTCGGACCGAGAACTCCCTGGTCTCTGGGCGGTGAGAAAAGCCAGAACAGTTGTTCCCACTCGGTACCAGTGCGCAGTGTCAACACGGAAACACGAGGCAGAACGAACAAAAATTAGCCTGCACACAAAACCTGAAGGAGGGTTACTTACATTAAAGGTTTCTCATCTCAAAGTGTCTAGAGTCCAGTGGTCAGGCAGGCAGTGACTTATGTGAAGTTTAGACCGGTGGGGGGGGGGTTTCCTAGAATATTGCAGTGTACTGGTTGATGACCATGTAGTACTGGCAAAACATTGGAGTTCGACAGAAAAGGTCATTTAACGAGTCTATTATTTTAAGAGCAAAGAGGTTATTGTTCAGCTGTGAATCACTTCTGCTGTTAACTAACGTCACTATTAACTGTTAACTGGCATAACTATTAACTGTTAATTATGTCACTATTATGTATAGTAACATTTACCCTGGTATAGCTAAGCAATTTCAGTTCCCTGTTGATCATACTTTCAAAAAGCTTTCAAACAGGTAAATTATTAGAAATGATGCATTTCATTATTTTAATGCTACTTTATGCTCAGTGAAAGAATACATTAAAATCCTCCAAACAGGTGAAATAATCTTAACAATTAAGTTCAAGTATAGAACTCAGGACTGCAGGCCCCACACCCACTTTATCTGTATGAGTCACATCACGTCTCCTCTTTTAGGAACAATTTAAAATAAATGGGTTTAGACAAAGTACAAACCTTTTATTTTTAAGTCAGCGAACAAATGTAGGAAAAGAAAGTTGGCAAACCATAAAGGCATTGCTATAAATAGACTTTTTTCTGATTGCACCCAAAGATTTTACAAAAGATTCCATTTTTACCATTGAATCCCACTGTCACTCAACATTATAAATACATGTTTAAAATGGTGCTTTGGGAGGCAAATCATCTTCCTGTAACTAATAAGGATTTGCAGGCAAGCCTTGAATTAGGAGATACAATTGTCTGACAGAGTGCATGTCTGTTCAGTCTCACTTACTCACCCACCTTAAAACAACCCACACTAAGCAAGACAAATTTTTGTGTTATACTTTTTAGATATAATGTATCTACTGTCTGAATTTGTCCAATGAAAATTTACTTTCAGTAGGTCAAAGTTCAATTTGAGGTTTCCAGCAGAAACACCCACAAGTGCACATTTAATAGTATGTATCATTTTAGAAGCATGTTGGTACATCTAGTCTGATTTAGCTATAATACATTTCCAGAACATACTGGACTTTAGTTCACTTGATGAGAACATTACCTGCTTATTTTGGTTCTCCCTGGTAGCTGTTTAAGAAATGTAGTGATTCTAGGTCTAAATGATATAGTGCTGTATTGTAGATGATGCATTCCAGTCTTATCAGGGGGCCACTGTTACAGTAAGCAATGCATTCTTCTCTGACTCTGAATAATCCGGTTCATCTGAACAGCACAAGACCTCTATTTTACCTTCTCCTTTCCGTACTCACATCCCTGTGTGCCCTCACCAATAATTCATCTGAAAGGCTGGCAGTTTCTCAAGGTACATAAGGCTCTTCCTTTCCCTACCTTTGTCCTCCCTGCTCTTTATTTTTCTGTGTATGTGCCTGTGTCTTCACATCACACTCCATTTCACCTTGAAAACAAACCATCGGCACTAAAACCAGATTTATCCTGTGGACTTTATACACTGCTGATATGCAAATAAGCTCAACCGATCTCATGTCATCCCTCAGGTTAGACTTCGAGTTAGATGTCATTAATTAGTTAACCGATTAATTGTATACTTGTAGCCATATCATTAGTCAACAATTTGTACCTTCCATAATCCTTAAACAAGGAAATAACAGTGGAATGTCTTATCAACTACATTCAAATTAAGCAAGATAAACTTCACAGAGCGTGTTGTTTGTTTATGACACCACAATGACCCTACAATGGAGGAAATATTCGCCCACTTACAGTGATAAGAAATAGTTTACAACTCAGGGGAAAAAATGAACAGAACAGATACAGTTAAATTTGGGACAAGGAGGGGCCCAGTTAGATCTTTTTTGGTGGATGCTTAAAAATAGCTGTATGGCATTAAGTCTTGACAATAGCATCGAATGCCCCCAAGAAAATACTTGCCATAACATTGCAGTCAAAGATCACTGTGATACGACACACAATAGAAAGAGCGTCTGCAACATTTTCTCACTGTTTTCTGTC
>JAOXYF010000027.1:5944819-5956194 GCA_028565775.1 Sternarchorhynchus goeldii | reverse complement strand
TTCATCCCGGCTTTTCAACCTATGATACAGCTCCCTAAGGCGTAAAGCAAATGACCTAAGAGACTGTCTAGGCTCCTAATATCAAACAGACAAAGCGACCCTACAATAGTAATGTCAACCTCCCAATGAGCATTTGCACCGACAGCCGTCTGCTAGGTAAGTCTGGGTGATAAGATACCTGATAATTAGAGGGTCCGAGACAGAGCAAAACCTAATGGAACAAACGTGTGACCTCATGAGTCATGTACCCTTGCCTCTTACGGGCTGGTTTGATGCCTGTGTTAGCCCACTGCTTTAATCCGTTACCACAGAGTAGCAAATTGTCTCCTCTCCCACTCAGAAGATAGGTGCGTGCATCCTTAGCTTACCACCACCTCATGGAAAATGATAAAGGTATGCTTGGGATGAAGGAATTCTGCCCTGAACAGTGGAAAACAGCTCCAAATTTAGAAGATCCGAAAGTCTGGAGAATATCACATAGTCACACAGGAAAGTGGAACAATAGCTTCTGGCCAATGTGGAATTTTGTGTACCCACTGGGAGCACTGACTTTCAAAGCACAAGGTTATGCTGGACAAATACCTTATAGAATTTAACTATACAGATCTATTAAAATAACATGGACTCTCCTAATGGCATCTGGAAATGAAGTTTTAGTTTATTGATGAACAAAACTGCAGTAAATTAATATAGAATATACCTAAATATATAAAACATATTTTAAATTTCTCATGTACTAGCAAATTAGCTGAGAACAAACAGCTGATGATGAATCATCATCATCATCATCATCATCATCATCGTCATCATCATATTTTTAACTCCAAATATTTCAAATTGCATCCCACAGAAGATATTAGAAGATGCACATTACATAGGATTTATCAGGCAATAAAGTTAATATGAGAACATTAAATTATTCATTTAAATGCATATAATCATATAGACATGTAATTATAATACAAATAATAAAATATAAATTAACATAACAAAATACTTAATATAATAAGTTTTAAAAAGTCTAAACAAACTGAATACATGGTAATAGCAAAAATGAGGTCTGGATAAACAGAATTAAAGAACTGAGAATCTGCACAGTACACATTATCCTTCTTACTTTAAAGATTTATTTATATAGCGCTTTTTAAAAGAGTCGTTGTTTCAAAGTTGCTTTACAAGTGTCCGAGTCCAAACCCCCAGTGATAAAGCCAAGGGCAACAGTGGCAAGGAAAAACTTCCTTTGAGCGTGAGGAAGAAACCTTGGGAGGAACCAAGACTCAGGGGGGGAGCCCATCATCTTCTGGCCGACACCGGTCACCACGACAACAAGATAAATATATAAAGAAATACAAAGAATAATGAGATATAAAATATAGCAGTCCAGGGCCGTGGAGATACAGGTAGCTGGGGAGAACAGGGGTCTTGAGAGGGACTGGAACAGTTGGTTGATCCTCCATCCGTGTCTGTTGAGGATGTATCACAACTTCAGTCTCAGGGATTTTATACATTAAACTCCTGAAGTAAAATTAATCAGTTTCATTGCTTCAAGCGCATCAGTTTAACTGCACGTGCTGACATACCAAGGTTTTGAGACAGTACACATGTGACCAGGACAGAGTCAAAGCTAAGACAAAGCTTCTGAAAGCAAGTCTGTGTCAGCATGGGAAGATACAGTTCATGTTAGATGATGATATGTGTCGTAAACCGAGATGCAATTTTGTGTTGTTCTTGTTTTTTTTTGTTGTTTTTGTTTGTTTGACAGGAATAACATGAACCACTTGATTCAACACAACTTATTCAGAACTAATTTAAGAGTCATTCATTGCTGTTATGAATCAGCCTGTGTAGGAATTAGTGATGCAATCGCTCGATGGACAAATGAAGCAAATGCCCACCATATGTTGTATTCAGTTTGTTTTACCTAAGACTTTAACCTTGTCAAAATTCTTTGTCACTGTGTCATCATTCTTGGCCTCCATGTAGAAGGGACACGGACTGTGGGAAGGAGATAGGGACAGGGAATACCATTCTGCCAGCAATGACATCATAAGCATGAGCCGACATGCCGTAAGAGAGATTGAAGATATGGAGACTTCAGGCTCAAGTTTGCTGACACCGTTGGCAAAGGTTCTCCTGCAGGTCTTACATCTCTATCTCATTTACACAGCAGGGCCCAGAAGTGCTGATCATGTTGATGGTCAGGATAGTGGTGTCAGAGATTTCCTAATAGATTTTGATTTTCTCACCACTGCAGTTTGGCACATTTGCAGGTTAAACAGCAGTTGTAGCTTTGCTAATGCATCATGAAATTGTGAACTTTATTTAAGAGCACAAGAGAATTCTGATAATATCTGCAGCTAATGTTCTTCTACTTTCTGCTTTCAGCTTTCAGCAATATTCTTTCGTTTTCACAGTAATTGTTTATTTAGAAATGTTTTGTTCTGTTCTTTACAGATCTATTCAAACATAAATCTTATAATGTATTATAACGCATGACACTTTAGACGAGGAGACTGTGACTCAAGACCAGATGGATGATTGCGCTATTCTACTTAGTACTCAGTTTCACTTTCCAATCAGACTTTTTTTTTTTTAATTCTCTCACAGGTAATGATGCCAAACATGGAAAACCCCACACCATTCAAAATTCAAAAACTTAATCTTGAGATCATCTTGTAGATTTCATGACCATTTAAAAAAAAAAACTAGAAAGAGTCTTACAGGAAATAGCTTTTCTGCTCTTCTTCCTTCTCATCCTCCTTCACGGAAAACTGACAGCCAACAAACAGAAAATTGAACCAAACGTTTAAATTGAAGCAATTGCCAGATTTGTAAACAGTGGCCTAGCTTGAATATATAGGAACTTCTTTTACACAAATGTCAGAGAAATGAGCCAGAAATGATTTGTAGGTAGATTAAGAAGCATCTCTGGATTTCAGTTACTTCTAAGTGGAAGCCTTACAGTAATGGTACATTTGATAGCATTGCTGAAGTTGTTCTTAATTCATTACCACATTATTGTGTGAATACTAATCAGTTGTTTCAGTGAGCTGTGTACACATTTGTACAAATCTTGGACAATTAGATTAAACTGCAACATCTAACCAAAATAACTATAAGCAACGTACCAACAACACTTTTGTTGTTAGTTTCCCATCCAGTCTGGGCCAGAGTTGGATAGATTCCTCTTCTGAGTCTTGGCTGATTTTTCTTTCTTATATATAGTGTATGTGTGTAAATATGCTATACAAATACATTGGAATTTAATTTGAATGCTGCAAAGCTGCAGACAGGTTTTGTCCAACTAATCCTTTAAAGCGAGCCTGAGGTCTCAGGTGCTGATGCCCTCAGCCTGTAGTGTGCTGCAAGTATCAGGGCCCAAGGTACGTCCCTTTCCCCTTGACTTCCTGCCCTGTGCCCAGTCTCCTGTAGCATTACGTCTCCCAGACACAACACAAACAAAGAACATTCCTGCTTTCTCCGCCAGTGTGTGTGTGAGTGTGTGTGTGTGTGTGTATGTGTGTGTGTGTCTGTGAGAGAGAGAGAGAGAAAGTGTTTAGGACACATGCCAGAGTGTTCTGAATGTAGACTTAATGCAGGAGGTCAGAAGATGAATGTAGTATGGAATTACTGGAAATGTGAAACTAGGCTGCTGTTTTCAGGTCTCCTTGCCAAAACAGTCAGTGTCTCTAGCACCAACTCGTCTGTCTTTCTGCCTTCTATCTGTCGCTTGCTCTCGCTCCTTCGTCCGGTTTAAACAGAGCTCCTGCTCTATCGCAGGTTCTTCCCATTGTCTCTCACAACTGGGAACATTCCAAACCCATTCCAGACATAAACTCACCCACCCATTTTCAACATCTGCGGTGCCAGTCATTAATTCAGTCATTAATTCAAAGAACTACTGAGCCATTCTCTTTTGGAAGTTCGTCACATCTGATTGAACATGCTCTCTGGCATGGACCAGTGTCCTACGTTCATTCCCTCATGCTTCGTTTTGCTCTTCAGGCCAGTGCCCGCGCCCGCTTGTGTGGTCAAAATGTGAGCCTGGGGTTGGTCTGCAGGTCTCCCATCACCACGTGCCCGGTCAGGAGAGACGTGCCAACCTACATTCACGTTTGACTCTCTCCCCCTGGCAGATACCATCGCTTGCACCATCCCGCTCTGCACTGTGGAGAGGTGACCACAGATGGGCATCTCCCTGGGGTCTGAATGCAAAATTAAGATTGGAATCCGAGTTGGTCAAAAACAAAGCGTTGTAACAGTTTACAGAGCAAAGCTGGAGGCTGTTTATACTCCCAGAGGCCTGAGAAGGTGGGTATCACTTTATCAGACGTACGTGTGCGGCGACACACAAGAAACCCACATGGGTATCTCAAACTGTTATTCCCAAATATGTCTCCAGTACTGACATGTACAAGCGGAGTAACTACAGGTTGTGTTTGCTGGCCAATCCCGAGATGCTAATGATTAAATGCCGATAAGTCTTGTGTGATTATCTAATGTGAACTGGACTAGGTTGCTGAAATGAGTTATAGTGCAGTAAAAATAGCCTTTTAAACTGCTTTCTCTATGGAGACATAACAGACTCTGGTTAAACAAGTTGTTTTCATCAGGGCACTTGACCTGTGATATGGCATTTCATAACTCTTTTTGCATTATGGGTGACACCCAGTTAGAGTCACTGAGGTTGAGGTCTGCTGTATAGCTGGTGCACAATCATATAATCACACACACACACACACACATGCACACGCACACGCACACAAATAGCCAGCATTCCTTCTGCAGTTCCCTGCAAACAAAACCAGGAAGGGAAGGAATTTTCAGATATGGGTTCTACTGTAATCTGTCTGCTGCGCTACGGAGCAGACTGGAACAGACTGGAGCAAAACAGCAAATACAGCACCTAACCCTCTGTCCCTCTCTTAAACACACACACACACACACACACAAACACACACACACACACACACCTACCCCTCTGTCCCTCTCTTAAACACACACACACACACACACACACAGACACAGTCACTTGTTTAGTGGGAAGGAATTTGTAATACTCTCTTTAAGGGTGTTTCCCTCTCACCTGTGCTAAATACTGCTATGCCCACACCTTAACCTATCCCTTGCTTTAAGCTTAGTAACCAAATGGAATTTTTTGGTCTGTTTAAGTTTTCCGTAAAAACAAACAAACATTTTAAAACAAAAATCTTTGAGTCACAAGAAATATTAATGTTGGCTCCACAAAATGTCATGTTTTCCTGCCATCGTTGGCACATTTAATCCTTGCAAAGAGAACAACACGTTCACACGTGCACTCTGCCTCACCCTTTCCCCTCTCTAACACACTCCAGGAGAGAAACCCGGAGCAGCCATGCAGAAACAAGTGCACGCTTACCTGCAGGTACGGACACATCTACCCCGCTGCCAGCCATACACGCAGATCAAAGAATGCAAGGTCCTGCACAACACGCAAAAACAAAACAAAACAAAAGAACCAAGAACATGAGGCTAACACGGCTCGGACACTGAGTAACCGGTGGCCTTAATCAGTTTCCATCCTCTCCATATCACTTCCTCACACCCAGCCGACACTTGGCTCTGTTTTTCCAGTGTTTTCCCGCTTTCCCCCTTCCCTTCTCTTAACTGAAGCTCGGCAGGAATGTGAGGGAAATGCGAAAAGTGCATCCTGTTTTGTTAATTTCTTACACGTGTCAACCGTTTACCCTTGGAGGAAGCCCAGGGCCTGACAGAGCCCCGAATCTGTGTGATATGTGGGGGTAGATGCAAAGGCCCGGGTGCCTGGTTGCAGGTGTATGCATTGATCCACGATGCTCCCCTGCAACATCTTTGTCTTTGAAATGCGCTTACGTTCAATCATCCAAGTGCTTATGTTCGGTCTTCAAAGGGTGTGTATGCATTTCTCTTACGCAAAGCAAAATATGCAGGTAAGATTATGTCATGGCATGAAAGCAGAAGCAGCAGATTCTCCACTGAGTATCAACAACTTTTTTTTCCCTGTGGTTACTGTGCATGACAACACTAGTTCAGCAGTTGGTTCATAGAAAGGTGACATGCTCTACATTTAAAACAGCTTTGCAGATAGACGTTTGCCCTCTCGTCTGCCTCTACACGTTAAAGACTGGCACAAGGTGTCCTCACATTACAGACATACAAATGTATTGATTTAAACATAGATCATAAATAACATTGTCTGGGAAAGTGTTTTCCTCACCAACCTTGTTGAACACTGAGACCAAAAGTGTGAGTAAGATCTGGGTGCAATATCTTATACCTGGATCTTTCTAACGTAGCTTTTTTGGCATGTTATCTTTTACAAAGAAATACTAAAACCAACATAATTTGGTGTTATGACTGTTACAAGATGGTATTTGGGTATGCATAGTTCATGAACCTGACCATATGTCACTTAACTGGGACCACCAGATGCTCCCAGTCAGTACAACAGACCATAGATGTGATCTTCTGTTATTTATGTCCAGAGCATAAATGAGACAATCTGTTATTTATGTCCAGGCATTTGGGGGTAGGGAAAGATCTAGAACAGGGGTATCTGGTCCTGGAGGGTCAGACCTACTAAACATGGCATTTGTTTGAAAATTTGGATCAGGTGCACTGAATACTAGGTAATGTAACACTGTGATACCACAACCTGGTCCCAGAATGGCCCACATCCAGTGTGGTGGAGAGACTGACCTGCTTAAATGCATGTGATTCAACTTATAAATCAATTTTAGGTTTAGTAGGCAGGTATGAGCAGAGCAGACTTTTGACTGCTGATCTAGCGGCTAACCTGAACAACTGGTCGTACAATAAAAAAAAAACTTATTTAACAGCTGCTATCTCAAAAACACAGAAATACTTTCTAAAAAAGACTCAGAAACTCAGAAATGTGCTCAAGTAACTTTACTAAAGTGGAATCCAAGCCACCATCTCTCAGTTATGGCACAAGCATTGTCCTTCATTAAGCATCAAAAAGATCAAGATGAAGATTACGATACTTTTGTTACCATTTGCACAAATGATACAGCTACACTGGTACAAAACACATGATGTACCACATAGTGCTTTAAATTCCTCAGATATTTTTGATTCCATATGAGCAATTTGAAAGTGTAAGGTAGACACTGTATGTGATTGATGACAGTATACGAATACATATTATTCTGATTCAGCTGAGGTTACTATATTTAAGTGGTTCAGATTCCAGCCCATAAAAACTATAAGTATTGAATTTACATGACAGTATATAACCCCTTATAAGATAAGAGAAGACATGCTTTGCTGATTTCTTCCAGCATATTTAATATGAGGAATCAGTCTCTGTCTGTTTAACTGAATGAATACTGAATAATCCACGAAGACTGGTACAATGCTTAGACTATTAATGGAAGATTCCTTCATTCCACAGAGTCTGCTATGATATCACTGAATTCAAAATCTGTATTTCCACAGTAGCTCCTGCGTGAGGCATCCACGTTTGACATCTCCCTTAAGAACTACAGTGAACTTATGCAATTCAAGAGAATTGATGCAAGAATTGTTTTTTCAATATCAATAATTTATTAGATGCATAGATGCATTTCTGATCCCTTTTGCAAATGTACAAGAGATACAAAAGAATGTCAAATATAAATAAGTGAGTTTAATAAATTAAATAAATAGTTTGATATAAACATGCTACTGTACAATGCCATATAAGCCAGACATTCAAGTATCTATGATCAAGTTGGAGATTGCCCCTCCCCTGACAGCAGAGATGAAATAATAGCTATTGACATGAGTTATCATGAAGGACATATATCATAAATAGAAAGAAAAGAAACAAAATGTGATATTTGATATTGGTTGTTATAAATCAACATCGGCTTCATGAAAAAAGTCCTTCCACCAAACACATTCCATCAAAACACAACTGTTTGTCTTCCATAATGGGCAATCAAAAGAACCATTAACTAGCTCTTTCTATTGTGGGAGAAAACAATTACTATGATATTTTGGCAAGCCGTGAGGCATTGAAACTCAGAGGGACCCTGGCAAATCTAGCGCACACCACAGTAACTGCGAAATAAATACTTCCACCTTCACAAAAAGGCCAGCAAAGAAAAGAAAGGGATAAAGGCCATCATAGGAAAAAAAAAGATAAAAGGCAATACCCAGGGGTCCTGGATTATTTTCTTTAAAGTTGTGCCATGTCATAAAGCAGTTCATAAAGAAGTCATTGACAATCAGAGATAAGACTTAAGGCTATGGACCTTTGCTCAGTGTTGTTACAGATTAGCAACAAAAACACAGGTTCAGTGTTTAGGGCCAGTGAAACACATGCACTTCCTACAGAACTCCGGCGTAGTCTCGGGTGGAGGTCATTTGCATTTCCAAAAGAAATGAAATCATATCAAGCTCTGATACAGAGAAAATGCAACTCGAAGCAATTAAATAAAGTGAAGTACAGGAAGAAACAAAAACTAGTAAACATTTTCAACAGAGTAGACAAAAAGCCCTCAGTGTGGAGCCCCAGGACATTGTTACATTTTAACTCATCATAACACAGCAGTATCTCAACAACCTCTTTTTTTGCTATGTCAAAAGCTTTCTTTATAAAAGCTGCCATTTACAGTTTTCATTTGATAATGTTAAACTGATGACGTCATGCCTGACAGCTTAACATTTTAGTGCCTTCCTTTAGAGAGGCCACCATGTCATTACTGTTCAAGTTGCTCCATTCCTCCTTCAGCAAAAACAAAGCAAAGCACCTCTGTATTCGTGTAAATGGAAACAGCTTCTTAGCAACTTTTTATGTGTGACAACTGAAAGCCCAACAAGCCTTAATTCCTCAACCTTGATACTGGCAGTGTCTTTCAGATAATGCAAGAAAAGTTCCTCCCCAGGCATCTTCGGCATCTTCCAAGAGCATTCAGTAACCCCCTCCCTCCCCTCATCTCTTCAGTTATTCACCATTTTGGATTAGAAGAGATTTTCTTGAGCACAGCAGACTCTTCCCAGGGATTGCCCTCAGACAACACCTCCTCCTGGGAAGGCTTTGATCACATGCTCCCATTTCTAGAAGTTCTCAGGTTTTGCTGATCTTGAACGGTTTCTTTCTGGGGGACGTCTTCTCGGCTGCTATCAGGTTAGCTTTGGCCACCAGCCTAGAAACAGAAAATGCAACGGCATGTTAGTGAGCATCACCACAGCAACAGCTCATACGGACGAACACGTGCCAACTTTGAGCAAATATATCAGCTTTCAGAAATGTTCTCACCGGAAATACGTAAGCAGGTCGTTGCTTGGTTTCTTCATGTGGTCCAAGCCATGATCAAGTGGTTTCACATCTACCAGACTTGGGTCCTCAGAGCTGCGTCCAAAACAGTGGGTGCCAGGTTAAAAGGTGAGCACATCAGTGATTAATTTGCCAACACATTATGATCCAATTAATCCTGGATTACTGAAAAAGTAAAAGTCTGAAAGATTCTCCATCTGTTACATGTTGCCCTACGGCAAACAATACAAAGTAGCTTAAGAAATGCGCACAAGCCAGTGACGAGGAATGGAGGCATTCCTCAGCCTGAGAAACCACAAGAATTCTCAACATCATCTACAGAGATAAAAAGACGCACTCTAAAAATAGTTATGTGCGTTAAGGGGCCCTTGTGACTCATTACAAATCCAGCCAGCAGATGCAGGTATGAGTCAAGCAAACTGCTCCACCTCATCAGTTCATGATGGCTACGGTTAACCCTCAACTTTTCTGCTTCTGCATGGATGCATCTGGCATGTGCAACATAAAGGGAGGTATTTGGCCGATGTGATCAGCAGCAAGGTGGAAGCCAAGTACAGACACAAGACTCCAGGTACAGACACAAGACTCCTGGTCTAGACACAAGACTCCAAGTACAGACACAAGACTCCAGGTACAGACACAAGACTCCAGGTACAGACACAAGACTTACCCAGCGCAGAAAGATAAGCAGGTAGCGTCTCCGGAGTCTGCACATGCGCAACGGTCAGTGGAACGCCGGCGACGAGACAGGGGACTTCCCAGACCATATGGGGCGATCTTACTGCAAAGAGAGCAGGAGAAAAGAGTTCAGTAAAGCCAGTATACTGTATACAGTAAAGCTCAAAGGAACAACAAACCACACTCATCTGTGCTCAGACTCAGTAACATTCAGAGGCAGGCTGTTACAAAATACTGAATGAAGATGGGCATTGAATTCCAGGAGGTGGTGCTCACTTAGGTGTGTTGACCCAGATGATGTCTAAGTGGCAGAAGTAGATGCACTCCTTATCCATCCAGTTACTGCAGGAGCAGCGTCTGGTCCGAACCTTCTTGGCCAAGGAAGCATTGGGGGTTTCAGACCGTTGAGAGAGAGGAAGTCCAAACCCTAGAAACAGACCACAGTTTGTCTTAACGGCAAGTGAAGGTGTTGTGCAGCCATGATGGCCATGTTACAACGAGTAGCTGAACCAACCAAAGAGAAACTGGCTATTCAGAAATTTCAAAAAGTACCTAATAATCATGATAAGTAGCTCATAATTGGTGCCAACCCAAATAGTGTTGATCTGTCTGTATCAGTGCAATGGCATATTGATATAAGTCATTATTGGGAACACCTATCAGTATCACTTGTCTATATTGCAGTTACATTACACCAGTTTGTGTATATCTTAATAATAAATATAAATATCAAAATTAAACTACTCTGAAACCACATTAGCCAGATAGGTAGCTAGAACAAGTATAAAGGCTGGGTCAGTTCAGGAGGCTTGAACTGCAAACATTCATGCATTCCAAAGGATAGAAGTAGTTTTTATTTAACATTTTTGCTGTAGCAAAAAAATTTTTTTTTTGGAATGAAAACATGCATTTCAAAGAACAGAAGTACTTTTTCTTTTAAATTTGCTTTTTTACTTTAACAACTTTTTTATTATATTATATTCTATTTAAAAATGTACAGAATACCAGAGAATTCATATGCACTCAATTCTTTTGACAGAAGCATCCCTGTGTGGTCCAGGCACATTTGGAACCGTCACGAACGCAGAGCAAAGTGTGAGAACTCACATTCAGACAGTTTTGAGACGTATTGCTGACTTACCTTCCTGCATTAACACGCAGAGCGTGAGAGAGGTAAACAGAGCTGAGTGCAGTGCCATGGTCATTATCGAGCTTTCAGAGACGTGAACGAGCTTGTTAGATCCAGAAGGAGTGCAATGCACAGATGCAGGGTGTGCAGTAGTGCTGCTCGAAACTGTTACAGGTGCTCGTGTGGAGTTCTGCTTCCCGGCCTCTTGTTTATAAAGGCCCCGTACGCCACGCCTCCTCCCCCCCCCCCCCTCGTCACCGCTCTCCA
>JAOXYF010000027.1:5910198-5943294 GCA_028565775.1 Sternarchorhynchus goeldii | reverse complement strand
ATACCCCCAGCAGTTATTACACATGTGTAATAGAATGAGATATAGAATGACGTTTTTAAATATGGCACATGGAAGCTCAGTCTGACTGGTAGGATGTCATCACTGTCGAAACTATTTAGGCAACCTTCTTCAGTGTTTAATCAGCCCAAAGTAAACCCGCATTACACTGCCGGCTGTCTTTAGGTTAGTCTCTGCTTTGTCTGTCTCTCTCTCTCTCGCTCTCTGTGTCTGTCTCTCTCTCTATCTCGATTTGTGTGTATGTGCCTCTGTGTCTTGCTTGGCCTCTCTCTCTCTCTGTCTGTTTCTCTCTCTCTCTCTCTCTTTCTGCTGTCACACTGCAAAAATGCACCTCTATCCATTTCCTCTTCCAGGCTCGGTGGCTCGGCACGAACGGCGTGCTGACGGTGGCGCACAGCTGAGCGACTCGGAGGAATGGCAGTGTGCTGGAATGCACAGCTTCCGTGGACTTTGACACCTTTTGTCGTGCTGCTCCTCTCTGACCAAAACTGGCTAACAGTGCAAGAGAAAGATGACGTACTCGAATGTTACACACCATGACTAACCCACAAAGGAACAAGGCTGTGAGGTCCTGTCCGAAAACACTCAAGAGAATATGGTGTCTTTACAAGTAAACTCAGGAAGAAACAAACGCTCTCTGACCATCTGAGCTGCGTACTTTTAGTTTTAATTGTTTTTATTTGAATAGTGTGCCAGAGTGATTTTTATCATATTGTAAACCATACTAATATATCAGTGTCACCTTGCAGCTAAGTTACACCTTACACCTCTGTCTGACGGACAGAAAGATGGACAGAGGCAGAAGGAAGACCATTCTCAGCTTCACACTGTTCCATGTCTTTCCTGGTAGCAGAGAAAATTCCCTCAAGATAAATTTGTTTATAAACGTGTGGGTACATCTGTGGAATGATTTGCTGCCATGTGACTGTCCTCAAAATACATACTTTTTGATTATTGTCTTTCTCAGTCACTTTGGGATTTCTGAGATCAAAAGTAGCTTTGAAATTCTCCAAGCTACTTCTAGTACAACTCCATGTCTTAAAGCTGTGAACAGCATAGAAGAAGTTTCTCATTTTGAACAAACAGCAATTTATGCCAATAATTATGTACAATTGTCTACTTTTTCTTACATCATCAACTGCTTGTCATGTTGGTGAAAATGTATTAAACTTGCTGTCTGCTGAACAGCTTCACCTTCCAAAACTAGGCATTAGTTCACTGCATAAGTCATAAAAACATTTAAAAATGTTGAACCAGTTTTCATAATTTGAATTATTCTCAGGTGAATCTTGACTTTCACTTATGATGGGGAAGGGGTGTGAAGAGGAGTGTGTGTGTGAAGGGGACTGTTTGTGTGAAGGGGACTGTGTGTGTGTGTGAAGGGGACTGTGTGTGAAGTAGAATGCGCTGTACAACAGCCTTGTCTCTCTCTGTATCTCAGTGATGTGTCTGACAACAAATTACAGGACAAACAGTTAAAGCATGAATGTGAATCTTTTCGATTTTGCTTGAAGTTTCTTACATACAGCAATGTATACTTAGAGAATACTTACAGAGAATACTTACATGGGCAACATGACGAAGCCTGTAAATGTAACACAAGGAGAAGTTTCTCAGTGCGATCTCACTGATGTTCGTTGATGTAAATCTTTACTTTTACACACAAACGTGTTTAGTAAAACACTATTACTTTGTATTATTTTGTAAATGTTAATGATTGAGAAAGTATAAATTTTTCACTTAAAGATTCACTTAAAAAATTTTACCAAATGAAACCATGTGTCTATCTTTGACAAAGTCTGGATGTGATGCCACTTTTTTTTTTAAAGGAAGATTAGCCAGCATGCATTTGGCCAACATGACGCTTGTGAGTTGTACAAATAACAAACAGACAAGGGTGAATGCTGGTGTGATAAGATGAGAAGAAGTATAGACTCTCTCTTACACACACACACACACACACAGGTCAACACTTTTCCTCTTCCTGTTCATTCTTTGTGGGTGAGTAGTAAAAGCAGCAGCAAGGCCAAGTATGTAAACAGCAATAATATCTTCAGGAAGCCGTTATGGCGCGAGTATCAAAACGATAACACCTCTCTGACTTCCTGTCATTTATTGGTACAAAAGAAATTAAACCGCAGTACACTAAGACTGCATCAAAGTGTCAGGCCAGCACCTGTTTATTATTAAGTGCTGTTTTGGCCTGTTGCTGTGGTAACCTACTGATCAGTTTATTATTTTAAGTCCCGCCATCTCTGTCTTCTGTTGGAATGATAAACATGAGACACACCCCTCTTGAAGTGCGCAGCCTTTCTGCTATACTGCTATACTGGTATTGCAAACCAGCCAGAGATAAAGACCCATCCATATGAGCGCTGACCTTTGAACAAAGACGTCCTTTTTGACATTAATTTGTTTCTATTCGCATTCTGTGAAAAGTTCTGTTCTGTAGAAAGTTCCTTTTGTCATCAAACCATAAATTGATTCTGATGTACAACGTGGACCCATTTTCTGTCCAAGGGAAAATTTCATGTATTTCATCTCATAGATACATATATGCAATAGATATATATTTAATCTCTGAGATACAGAGATCTAGTTAGTCCACAGAGTTTGTAGTCTACACGTGGTGTGTTATGTTCACATATTTACTTTTGTCAGGAATAGTGCACATATAATGACACACCCATTATATCCCTAGTCGTAACTATTTTCATGTTTTCTTTACATGTCAACACTTCATAAAGCAAAATATACAAGCAAACCTTTTCCAAATCAGTGGAACTTGTGGACTGTCTGACTCACTGGGAGGTTCCCATTCATGAACCACCTTTTCAAATAATGAACAGAATGATAAGCATTATTGATGACACACACACACCTTTATTCCTAAGAAGAATATTGGAGCTAACACACTGTCAGACTTTAATTAATTTCCTTAAAAGTTTCCAACTAATGCCAGCTAATGCATGTAATATTGTGAGGCCCCCGGGCCAGTATCCAGCTAGCCCACACAAACCACATCCACAACTCTCATCACACATTCACTTCCCCGGTCCCAGTTTCTCGTTTGATGAATGATCACCTACATTTATGTCTCATTTATCTCCACGCTAGTTAATCCTCACAGGCTTTCACACTGACAGGCCCAGACGCCAGTTTGAGGTTTTACTTGCTGCTTGCTTCACTGATAATGTACCTTTTCCTTCTTTTGCCTTTCGCAAATAAAACGCCTTTTGGGTTCCTCATTCACTTCTGTCTCTCCGTGTCACAGTTGTGTTATCCATCCATGAGCAATTTCTGCCCCACTGGTACGTAGGAATGCAACACTGCACAATACCTGCCAAATTCTAGAATATCAGGGCTCAGGGTAGGATTCAATTTCATTTGCCTTCGGAATGCAGTTCAGCAACTGTGATACACCCCAAACACAACAAAGCTTTTTTTTTTTTAAATCAAAATTCAAAATCAAATGTACTTTTTAAATCTAACAGATGTTTTTGTGTTTTTGTTGCCTGCCTATGAAGAAGGCCTGCCTAAAAACAACTTAAGGTTTTTGTTTGTTTCTTTGTTTTTTTAATAAAATTATTTGCACTAATATATGCTGGGTGCACTGGTACCAGTGATCCATAGAGAATCATGATTTATAAACACGAAAAGAACCAAAATATCATAATTAATATAGTGACAAAATATTACATGATATACATTATGTATAGATTATATTGTATTTATTTTTGCATGCAAATATTCAAGTGTTACATTGTCACGTCGCGCTGGGCACGCAGACCTAGCGCCACGCCCCACTAATCATCTCACTTCTGTATATAAGCCCTGCACATTCGCTTGCCTGAGGACTACCAAGCCTGTGGACTGTCTTGAAGCCCAGCCTACATGAATGCAAAAAGGCTGGGTTTCAAGTTTGTTCTATGTTGTGTCCTGGAGTTTGGTATAACTGCTAGCTAGATACAGCCTGTTGCTGTCTTGTATGTTTTACTGCTTTGAGGTACACTGTTTGTCTGCAGTTATCATTAAACACAATGCTTCCTGCAGCCTCGCCTTCCGCTCCCTCGTTGCCGCCGTCACAGAATGTGCAGCCTGAAGAGAGCGTGGCTAATTACCCATAGCAGAACTCCGCTTCGGGGTTTCATTCAGCGGCATTGAATCCCGTACAGGTGGAATTGGGCTTCGGTCCATGGTCATGTCTATCACCCAACACCTGCAAGCCAGGACTAGCCCACCAGCTCCACCCGCCACAGCGGAGGGCTTTCGTTGTCACGTGGTGTGTTATATGTGGTGTGTCTTTGAGACCCAAAGACCTGTGAGGGGTTTGTCGTGCAATGTGAATTATACTTCTCCTACCAGCCCACTCTTCCGGATTCGGCCAAGGTCTCTTTCATTATCTCTCACCTCACAGGAAGGGATTTATCTTGGGGAGCCGCTCTGGTGTGTGGCTCTTCTCCCCTGCTCTCATTCTACTCCGCTCAAGGCGGTGTTCCATCATCCAGGGTAGGGTGTGTGGGCAGGCTCTGCTACAGTTGTGACAAGGGACCCGCAGCGCAGCAGAGTATGCCATGGAGTTCTGGACACTCGCAGCTGGGACAACGTGGAATGACACAGCTCTGGCAGACGTGTTTCTTCATGGGTTAAGGAGCGAGCTCCAGGCTGAGTTAACCCTGAAAGAAGAGGACTCGAGTCTGAACAACATCGTGAGCCTCGCCATCACATACAATCATCTCCTTCAGGAACGTCAACACCTACCACGCCTCCCTCAAGCCGCAACACAGCATTCCATAAGTCTCAGGGAGGCTCCCGTAGAGCCTATGCAGATGGGTCGCGCTGGAGGATCCTCGACCGCTCCCTCAAAGAAGGAGGGCGGCCCGGTGAGTAGCAACATTACCACCACCTTATGTTGCATTCCAGTCTGTCTGGTACACCAAGGGCGCTCTTCTTCTGCTACAGTGGTCGTGGACTCTGGCATGGCGATAGATGTGATGGACCTGGGATTCGCCAGGTTACTCAGGGTGCGCCCACTTCCGCTCCCCGTTCCCAAGAGAGTGCATGCGCTAGATGGCAGACCTGTGGGCCCTGGAACCATTACCTACAAAATGCCACGCTTACGTTTGTGGATGGGTAATCACTCTGAGACCCTACTGCCTACTCTCTCTCACAGCCTGTGACATTAAGACTCCCCTGGTTAAGGAGCCATGAACCCCGTATCTCCTGGAGGGAGAATCGGGTCTTGGAGTGGTGTCCACAATGCAGGAAGCACCTCAAGATGGGACCTGAGCCTCTCCAGTCCACCTCCATCAAGAGCCCGGAAGCAACGCCCAATGACTGTGCCTGCCCCATATCAAGATCTGGTGGAAATCTTCAGTCCACAGCGAACCACCAAACTACACCCCCATCATCCGTGGGACTGTGCTGTGGAACTGAAGGATGACGCGGTCCCGCCAAGGGGTAAGGTCTACCCTCTGTCCCAGGAAGAGAAGGTCATGGCACGTTACATCCAGGAGGCTCTGGCTCAGGGGTGCATCTGCCCCTCCACCTCTCCTGCATCTGTGAGTGTCTTCTTCGTGAAGAAGGATGGGAGTTTACGCCCCTGCGTGGGTTATAGAAGGCATAATTCCCTTCTGAGGCCCTACCCTTATCCTTTGCCACTGGTTTCTGCTGCCCTAGAACAACTGCATGGAGCCAGCATCTTCACGATGTTGGACCTTCACAGCGCATACAACCTGGTAAGGATTAAAGGGTGATGAGTGGAAGACCGCAGTCAGCACGGCCTCGGGCCACTATGAATACCTGGTCTTACCATACGGCCTAGCAACAGCGCCCTCTGTCTTCCATGAATTCATTAATGAGGTTCTTGGGGAGTTTTTGGGGAGATCAGTCAACATTTTGACCTACTCCTCCTCCCTTGAGCAACATGTATGGGAGGTGCACGCAGTGCTGAGTGCGTTGAGGGTGAACCAGCTGTACTGTAAACTAGAGAAGTGAGTTCCATCTCTCCTCAGTCAGTTTCTTAGGTTACATCATCCAGAAAGGTTCGGTGTGCATGCAAACGTGCAAGGTGGAGGCGGTATCTGATTGGCCACAACCTCAGACCCGTAGATAGCTTCATCGCTTCCTTGGGTTCGCCAATTTCTATCGTGGGTTTATCTGGTCATTCAGCACCTTGGCGAAGCCCCTGACCAAACTCCTGAAGGGACAGAGGAGGTCATTGAGGTGGGGCACGGAAGAACAGGCCTTCTGGAATCTCAAAGCGGCATTTACCGTCGTAGAGGTGGATGCGTCAGATGTCCCAGAGGTGCATCGGAGTTGGGGCGGTACTGTCCCAGCGTGGGAAAAATGGAGGTAAACTACGTCCCATAGCCTACTATTCTAAGAAGCTCACACCGGCAGAACGTAATTACAGAGTAGGGGACGGGAACTCCTGGCCATGAAGCTGGCGTTGGAGGAGTGGCAGCACTGGCTGGATGGAGCTCGCCACCCCTTCCAAATCATCACAGACCATCGCAACTTGGAGTACCTCAAGAACACCAAGAGGATGAACCCATGACAGGCCAGGTGGTCCCTCTTCCTCTCCCGTTTTATGTTTCAGGTGACGTACAGCCCTGGGGATCAGAACACCCGTGCCGACGCCCTGTCTTGACAGCACTCGCCGGAGGCCCAACAGACCAGCCAGGAGCCTGTTCTACCACCTTCATGCTTTCTGGGTAATGTCAGTTGGCAGTTGGACAGGGACATTAGAGCTGCTAATCCCCATCAGCTGTCCTCCTCAGCAACTGTGCCCCTGCACCTCCAACGCTCTCATCTCCTGGGCACACACCTTGCTAGGGTCCGGTCATCCAGGATCCACCAAAACTGGAGAACTACTGAGTGCGCAGTATTGGTGGCCAGGGATGCACAAGGATGTGGTGCACACCGTGGGGTCCAGAGTGCGCACGCAGCAAAATCCCAAGGACTCCCCAGTGGGAAAGCTGCATCCCTTGTCGTCCCTGGTCTCACATATCACTGGACTTCATAACCGACCTACCTTCCTCTGAAGGAAATACGACCATCCTGGTTATCACTGACCTTTTCTCTAAAATGGTATGTTTCATACCCCTCACTGCTCTCCCCACAGCATGGCAGACCGCAGATCTCCTCTTCCGGCACGTCTTCAGGAAGTTTGGACTCCCTGAGGATGTGGTCACTGACCATGGGCCTCAGTACACCTCCAGGGTGTGTCTACCTGCGGTAGAAGAGTTGTTCAGGAGCAGCGGATGCATCTGGGAGGAGACGCACCAGTGCCTGCAGAGGGCCATTGCCAGGCTCAAGCAGAAGGCCGCCAGGAGGCGTGGGGAGACACCCCGCTTTGAAATTGGGGAACGCGTGTGGGTGGCCACAAAGGACTGTCGACTAGAGGGTGCTGGTAAACTTACCCCCAGGTATGTGGGTCCCTACCCGATTGTGAGATGCTTTAATGATGTCACCTACATGATTGGCATTCCCGGAGGGAGCTGTGCATCTTCCTCGTTCCACGTGTCCGTGCTGAAGGTGTGTCCTGGACCGCTGGAGCATTGAGGTCACGGAGGGGTCCCCTCCTCCTTTGGAGCTGCAGGACGGGTCGGTGCACAGGGTTTGGTCACTGTTGAACTCATAGAGGAGAGGGCGTCAGCTTCAGTACCTGGTGGACTGGGAGGGGTTCGGTCCCGAGGAACACAGCTGGGTGCCCGCCTCTCAGGTCTAGGACCCCGACTTGATTGCTTCCTTCCACTGGTCTCACCCGGACCGCCCTGCCCCAAGGCGTCCCAGCCGTCCGCCCTCCAGGAGGCAGTCGGGGTTATTGGGGAGGGGATTCTGTCACGTCGCGCTGGGCATTCAGACCTAGTGCCATGCCCACCTCCACTTCATTTTGTTCATTGCCTCGGTCCCAATCACCTGTTTATCACCTACAGCTGACTTCAATCTCCACTAATCATCTCACCTCTGCATATAAGCCCACAGGTCTCGCTAACCCATTGCTGCACATTCGCTTGCCTGAGAACTACCGAGCCTGTGGACTGTCTTGAAGCCCAGCCTACGTGAATGCCTTTTTGCAAGTTTGTTTTATGTTGTGTTTTGGAGTTTGGTTATACCAAACTCCTGCTAGCTAGATATAGCCTGTTGCTGTCTTATATTGCTGCCGTCACATGCATACTGTATATTTATATACATTTATATATATATTTTTAATAGATGATATAGTATAAATTATATAATGTGTAATATTATTTATATAAATATTATATACTTTTATTAATTTGCAAACAAACATAAAAGTAAAAGTGATATAAACCCATACAGGAACCATAACACAGTTTGGCCGGTCAGTGCACAAATCTTTCATGAATATTTTGTTGCTTGATGTTCCTGTGTACCATGCTACAGGTTTGTTTTCTACTACGTGTAATTACTGTTTGTACCAATGTTTTACTACATGGGGTATGCAGTTCTGATACAAATATAGTAAACAACAAAGATTACAGGACAAATATTTGATGAAATCAGTGTGTGAGCTTCCAAGTTTTTTTTCAGTAAGGTTGTTTTTTCGAGTCCAGTACACATGGTAGGGAGGTGGGCTGGATTAGGTATGCTGGACTAGGTGGGCTGGATTAGGTATGCTGGACTAGGTAGGCTGGATCAGGTATACTGGATTAGACAGGCTCGCTGGTATGCCTTTTTACTCATTTCAATGATAAATCCAACTTCATCACTAACAGACAGTAAGTAGAACAAGCCAGACAGTGGCCATATAACACACCACTGTGTCACAAATGAGTCAGCCCAGCAAATCAAAATGAACAAATAACCTAAAAATGTTAAACAAATAAGTCTAGAAGTATGTAGAAATCCAACTCTCAGTTTAATTAGTGTACCAGTTTTATTGTAAAATGCTTCCACTGCGATAAAAAAAAGTTATAAATCTTTGCTGAAGTTTGTTAAATGTGTACTGTAGGTGGGACGAGGAGTGGAAAAATGAAACGGTATCTCAGAGGACAAACAAAAGTGCAGAAAGGCTGATGTTCCCAGACTGTATACTGAGTCTTTAAAATGAAAGTAAATAGTGTATGTCTGGACTACATGGAAGGGCGGAGCCATGGATTTTATGAAGGAGACGGGAAGGTATGAGGCGATGATTGCTATGCAGAACACGCTGGAAAATAGTTGAAGACGGTTGGTTAGCTCTCCAACGCTGTGCAATGCTTCATGACCCATCAGTAAGCAGTCAGTATGATCCATGTTGCAGTTCCAACATGAGCTGCACAACACTGACATCTGGGAACCCTCAAAGTGAGAAGAACTTGTTTCCACTACAGCTCACTGTTCCACTTTTGATTTTATTTAAGTTATTACGGAACCATAAAAAAGAAGTATTTGTTTGAGGGGCGCTGGCTTAGTTTGGACCTCAACATTGCATTGTGAAATGTAAGAAGACAGAAAACTCTGGTAAGTGTTTGCAAGCCATTTTGTAGCATTTTGTATGTTATAAATGCAACTAAGAGCATAAAAACCAGTAAAGCATTAATGGCAAAAAAACTAGCAAAAGGCTTATGAATGAGCATCCTGAGGTACCAGTGTCATACACTCAATACCAGGATGTTGTGTAGTTCTTCATTTAGCCACACAGTGGTGCTATAAAGTTTATGCAAAGCATAGATTCCAAAAATGGACATTAAAAAACTATATACCTTTTGTGGCTTCTTACAATAAAATATAACCCTAATGGTTTTTAAAAATCAGGACCCTAATTCTGTTAAAAACAATGTGCAACATTTAGTCACCAAAAAAAGTAAATCCAAGAAAAATAAATCCAGTAAAAGAAAAGAATAAAATCCTTGCAGTCTCTGTACATCTACAGTAGAAACAAACATTCTTATCAGCCATTCTGCCAAGTAAAAGGACACCTCATATTTCTGATATTTTGGCTAGGTACTATACATTTTACTGAGTTGCATTACACCAGAACAAGACACTGATATCCGCAGAAAACACACGTTTGAATTAGGAGGTCCTATAGATTCATTGTTATACAGACATGTGTATACCGCCTTCTCAGTATTTTAAGATATTTCATTGACGTTAAAGTGTGGAATGCCAGCTATAACTTGAGGGTGTTTACATTTGTATAACGGATCAACTGTATAAAGAAGACACACCACATAACCAATTGCGCCGGATCACCCCCCCTCCCAACAGTATAATACAGGACGATTAGTAGGAAAGACAGAAAGAGGAAGAAAGAGAAAGAGAGATTAGCATTTCTTTCCTTTGCTGAAAGCACACAAAAGCTGCACCAAGGCAGCAACATAACTTTGTGAAGGAAAATATGATGCACTGGGAAAAATAACAACCACCTCTTACTTTCTCTTCTTCGCCTAAAAAAGACAGGTGTCCTGATACTCTGACTCAGAGTATCAGGAAACACCTATTTGTTATAATTGTATTGCTAAAGATTTGAAAGTAATTCCATTGCTATGGTAACTAAAGGGATCAGTTTTGTCTAGTCCTGCCCTGCTTGGTTTCTGTTGCTAAATCAGCTACATATTGGCAGTGGTTTTCCAGACATTGAGCTCTGTGTTACAGGATTGTCTTACCATAGGTATTTTCTTCATATACGTATTTGTAGCTACTTATAAGGTTTGTACAATATGCAAACAGTAGACTCATCACAAAGTGGACTCATCTCCAAGTGGACTCATCACAAAGTGAACACTTAGACTTTTAACAGACAAGCATCAAACTCAGCAGAACAAAAAACCACAAACGTATTTGGGCAAATATAAATAAAGATGTATAGTGTGTTTGCAGGCAATTGACCTGTGGTAGTTTCTTAAAGCTGATATTTAGACTGATCCCTTCTAGCTGACAGCAGAGCTAGAGAAATAATAACCCTGACCTCACAAAAAAAAAAAACTAAATCCAAAATGAGATCTTTTTACAGTTCTTCAATATGTTTCAACAACCGTTTGAGATTTAGAACCTTTTCACACATATCTCATCTCTTGAAAAGTGACCAAAACTCTTTGTCTCAGTGATCAATCAATATGCAAGTCCTCAGACCAGTCTGACTGTTTCCTTCTTTTGCCTTATCTCCTTACTTTCAAGAACGAGAATTTTAAAAAGAAACTGTTCCCGTCATTCTTGACCATGAACATTTCTCAGATATCAAACTGAAGTCTCAGATGTTGTAGCAAAAGAGATGTTGTAAGATGCTGAACAAGATGGTGGTAGCCCATTCATGGTTTATGGAAAGGTGCAGTCCATGCCAAAAGAACAACAAAAACAAACACACATTTAAGAACCTTTAACTTTTGTTTCTTTTTAAAGCCACAAACCTGAATGTGTAAGTGAGTAATACTCTAAACCCTCATCACATACAGGATGGCTTCATGTTCCAAACACAAAAAGCCATCTTGTAATCACATATGAGCCAAGACACCAGGACGCTATTAAGACACCAGGACCCTCTCAAGACACCAGGACGCTATCAAGACACCAGGACCCTCTCAAGACACCAGGAGGCTATCAAGACACCAGGACCCTATCAAGACACCAGGACCCTATCAAGACACACATCAAATATCGCCAGTTTAAAAAAAATCACAATATATCTTTTTACCTTTTGTCATTTGGATGAAATTTTTCTTAATGTGATGGTTTTAGAAAACATTAAATACTTATTATATTATATTCTTATTATACTATATTATTTTAACTTTAACTTTCTTGTAAAGTGTGGCTGGGACAGGTAGGACAACAGGGCGAGTTTGAAGTGTCTTTTTTCTGCGTATTATCTTTATAATAAGTGAACAAAGCACAGAGGTAAAAATTGAATGAAATCAAATAGCACTGGCAGCTCAACTCGAGGCATAGAGATGCGGCAAAGCAGCGGTAAGGGTATAGCTCACAGCTTCAAGGAAACAATGTACAGTACTGTACAAGAGTTACAGTGGATTTATGTAAATGTGAAAGAAAAAGGTAAACAAGAGACAAGTAAAGGCAATCAATAATTGGGGATTGGGATTGGGGAAGGTGCAGACTGAGCATGTGTGTATGTTTGTGTGTGTGTGTGTGTGTGTGTACATGGTAGTGGTTGTGCACCTTGAGCTCAGTTTCTGTCTGGCCGACCTCCGAGAACAGGCACAGAAAGCCAACAATGTACAGCTGCTCCCCAGCAAAGTGACCCCGTAGGTGATCTTGTTAATATGGCAAAGAATAATATAGGGACCTGCGTATTTTAGGACCAGGTTGCCAGTTAGCCCAATCTGGCTGCCTATTATTGCTAACCACACATGGTCTTCAGGTTTGTATATGATGCTCTCTCCTCATCACTGATGCTCTTTTTCTCTTGTAGGTGTCTATGGTGTTCTGCAGGAACCAGTGGGTCTCCTCTCAGACCTGTTCTCTCAGCTGTCAACGGGAGTTAGTGTTCCATTACACACTCGAAGGGGATGAGTCTCATACCTGCATGAGGAGGGAGTTTTGAACATACTCCACCCAGGGGAGAGTGAAGGTGCAGGAATTTACCCAGCTCCTGGTTTACTCTCTCCACAGAACCATTGGCTTGTGGGTGGTAGCCTGACATGAGGCTCACGGTCAGGTTGAGTTTTCCCTGAAAGTCCTTCCATACTCTGGAACTGAACTGAACCTCCCAGTCTGAAAAAAAGCAATCAGGCAGCTTGAACTGTCGGAAGACATGTTGGAAGAGTAGGTCAGCTGTTTCGAGCGTGGCTGACTATGATGAGGATAGCCGATAGCAATGTCATGGTCAAGGTTCCAACTTACAGCCCCCATAAAGCAGGAAGAAAGGAGGACTGGCTTGTGGCTTCCGGGGAAAGTGCATCCGTCTTCACGTTCTTTGATCCTGATCCGTAGGTCACCTGAAACACAAACCCGGAAAAGAACACGGACCAACAAGCCTGCCTGAAGTTTAGCCTCTTGGTGGTTTGGAGGTACTCCAGAATATTGTGGTCCGTGATCACCTTGAAGGGATGCCGTGCTCCCTCGAGCCATGGGCTCTACTCCTCGAGGGCCACTCCATGGGAAGTAGCTCCTGGTCACCGACTCCATAGTTACATTGTGTAGGAGTCAGCTTCCAACAGATGAAGGTCACAAGCTTTAGTTTACCTTTTTCACCTGTCTGCTGGAACAGGATGGTCCCCATCCCCACATCAAAACATCTACCACCATGACATTATACCCCGTGAGTTGGGCTGGACTGCTGCAGTCTTGGAACACTGGTGAAGGTCTTAACTACAGTAAATGTCTCCGATGACTCTGTCTCCTTGTGCAGCAGGTCAGTTAGAGGATTTTCCAGGGTGCTAAATGTGCGCATAAACCATCAATAGAAATTCGCTAAACCCCAGGAACTTCTGCTGCTCACAGCACATCTGGAGTTGCGGCCATCCAGGTCACTGTCTCCACCTTTCCAGGCTGCATCTGTAGGTAGGCATTCGTGATGATTCAGCCCAGGAGGTTCACCTTGTAGAGGTGAAACTCCCAATTCTCCTGCTTGCAGTATAGTTTATTGTGCAGGAGAGTGCTGAGTACCTTATGTACATCACACACGTTGATTATAGGACAGTGAATAGATCAAGATATCACTGATATAAGTGACAACAGATTTACCACATTGATGTACGCCTGAAACACCAGTCTGTGATTAGACTGTAAGGAAGAACTAGGTACTCATAGTTCATACACTAGGTGTCCAGCTTCTACTCACTAGCCTCTTCAGTCCTATCAGGTTATAGGGACTATGCATCAGGGACCAGCAATAGTGAGTAGAGGAACTTCACCAGAAGGACGTTTAAGCCCCAGTATATTACGTATGGTCTCAGTTTTTTTTTAGAAAGATGCTGGATGAAGCAAGTAAGGTGGAGGGGCAGATATAGCCCTGGGCTGAAGCCTCTTGAATATAACACTATCACCTGTTCTTCTTCCTGGGAGAGAATGTAGGTTCTACACCTATGGCAGAGACAGCTCACTCCTTCAGGTTGCTGGCACAGAAGTATTTGCAGTGAGGAGGGAGCTGGGCACCCTTGGCAGAGCTAAAGATTTTAGCCTGGTCTTGGTAAGGAGCAGGTATGGGGATGTTGTTGTGTATCTCTGGGCTCTCCACTGAGGTGAACAGGAGAGGCACAGCCCTCTTCTGGAGGCAGCGCTGTTGGCTGGAGGGGGCCCATTATGTGATGCAGCTACAGGACAAAGTGATATATGTGGGTTGTGTGAATGTAACCAGGGAAGCCCTAACATGATAGGATTGGATGGAAAGAGGAATAAATACTCAATACCCAGAGGTGCCTGGTGCAAATAATAGCAGTTATTACTGTTATTCTTTTCTTCTTATTATTATTATTATTGTTAATAGTAGTAGAAGCAGATTTAGTAGATGTAGTACTAATAGTACAATTAATAGTATTATCAGGTTTATGTAACCATGATTTAAAATTGCAATTTCATATTCAGTCTCTCTTTTTATCACAATAATTCATTAAACTTTAAAATAATCGTATGAATTACTTGAATCTAGCCTTTATATCACATTCTCACAACATTTTCATTCTATAAAATCTTTTAACATCATTTCTATGCAGTGTAACGGAAGCAGTGGGGGAGTGAGAAAGGGGTTAAATTCTGTTTTGTCCACCACTCAACTCCATCGATCAAAATCAACAAAAGCTGTCAATGCAGTGGTAATAATCTCAGCACATCAGAGGAACGAAGGGGCTTGAGAGAAGGCACAGGTGACGACTGGCACTGAAAGCCTTGACTTGCAGGCTAAGATAACAGGGGGCAAAAGAGGGTAAATAAGAAACAGGTGTGTGCAATATCTAATACGTGGGAGATTGGGACCATAGAAGATGCTGTGTGTGTGTGTGTGTGTGTGTGTGTGTGTGTGTGTGTGTGTGTTTGTGAGTGGGCGTGTCCCTCCTGCCAGGTGCCTGGCACACCATCACATGCAAAAAAAATACTTACTCTTGTAAAGTATATAGTTACGATATGGATTAAAGAAAATGGAAGACGAGACATAAAAAACAAATTCATGAAGCACAGTGCCTGGGTTAAATACATGAAGCACAGCGCCTGGGTTAAATACATGAAGCACAGCGCCTGGGTTAAATACATGAAGCACAGTGCCTGGATTAAATATATGAAGCACAGCGCCTGGGTTAAATACCTAAAGCACAGTGCCTGTGTTAAATACATGAAGCACAGTGCCTGGGTTAAATACATGAAGCACAGTGCCTGGGTTATGCTGATGTGCGTTTATGTAGCTCAGCTGGTAGGGCAAAGCAACAACACCAAAACATTTCTTTGTATGTATTTAAAATCATTCAGTTCCTCTGAACAGGCGTTTATTCTTTGTATGTATTTAAAATTGTTCACTTCCTCTGAACAAGTGTTTAGTCTTTTGTGCAACAGTTTGTTTTTGTGCAGCATTTGTTTATTCTAAGTGCAACATGAGCTGAAGAAAACACATAATATTAATTAATATTTCTACTGTGGATCCTGTTTCTCATGTACTGCAAAAAACATATTTGCAGTCTTACACGTATTTACAGTCTTGCACTGATCCTGTTATATGTATGGAATAACAGTTAAAAATGTCATGGCATTTGTTACGTTTCATATTTTTAGCTCTTAAATGTCTAAAATGAACCTTAGATGATTCTGAAAGGTGAGAACCACTTCTTAGCCTCAGAAATGCAGAAAGATATTAGAGTGACAGCTTTTTCCTATATGGCATTACAGACCATTAGAAACCTGAAGTAGAAACAAACAATTTCTGAATTAATTGTTAATTTTGAACACTTCTCATTTAAATTAACAGAGCTCCAAGCTGATAATAGTAGACTTGAGCTCTAGTGTAAATTAGATTTAGACAGTAGGGTTACAGCCACTTAAGTGGTGCATTCCATTCACGATTGAAGGAAATATGCACCAATTACTAGGTATTTGAGATTTGTGATGACGCCAACCTTGGTAACACTGCTCATAGTGATAAATTCCCCTGGAGGATAATGTGAAGGGTGGAGACCAGGATGTCTTTTGAATGGAATTCTGTGGAGGCGATGTTTGGTGATGTTTCAGAAACCTGAGCTGCATGTAAACTATAGGTCTTGCTGGGAAAACTCAACTTTTTGGTTTGTCTATTCTGGAGGACCATCCACATGCCATTGTACATAGTGGTAATGCTGTTGGAAATCTCTTAGCCTTCAAATATATTCTTATCTCAACACATCTTATACAACCAGGTGGGGCCAACAGTGTATTCATTGAAAAAACGCTATGGAGAGAGGTCTGACTCACTGGGAGTTCCCCACATAATTCCAACTTCTCTCGGTCAACTGACAAATCAGGTGGGGTCACAGCGGGCATCAACGGCCATATATCTGACCCGTCCCGCCGGGGGCAGAGGAGTGCACAGCAAATCACCAGCAAGACCAGGGCCCACACTCAGAATCATTCCGATGGAAGTTATCAACTCCAGGCTTGTAATCCAAAACGCATATTATGAAGATTATTTGAAGCACAGAATCTTTTATATTTTTTAAATACGTCATACGTCAAATGCAAACATGCCTCCTCCGGTTATCAGTCCTATTCATTCTGATGATGAATCAGACCTTGAGGCTGACAGACGGTGGGTAAAATGCAGCTCAGACGGCAAGACGGCGATGACATGGTTTTTTGTCACCGTCTGTCTCATCCCACGAACTCCGGAACCACAAGGAGGACAAGCAACGCTGGGCAGCAAATACACAGCGGTCTTGTGCTTCCAATTGATGTGGTGAATGGAAGAAGACCTCAGTGCCATCAGCAGGGCATGATGGGAGCTCGCGTGTCTCCACGATATGAACCCTGACATGTACTTTGCGTGAGTGGAGAAGCGCAGGCCATGCCAAGAGCAGAACAAAAACGACAAGCTCACGCTTGTTCACTGACAGCCGTTTAAAACAGCGGGTGAATTGTCTCTTGGCTTAGGAAAATGGATTATATTGCAGTATGTTGTCCATATATTACCTCTATTTACACACATTTTTGTCAATAATCTCACAAGCCATTTCATGATAAACACAGACTATGTACCTACACTCACTGGACACATTTGAAAGCATATAATTACACACTGTCATCCATCTGCTGGCATATGGAATGTGCCACTATCATGCCCCTCCCCAAACCTGACACTCCTGAAACCCAAGACCCCACTGAGTCTCAACCCTCTCCACCAATTATGCTCACTTGCTTCTCATGTGTTTCCCCCATTACAATGTAATCTCTCTTGCCCTATTTAAGTTCCCCTCTGTTCTTTTTCACAAAATTCTCACTCCAGCATTGACTGTGTCAAATCCAAACCTGAGTTTCCCACGCTCTCTGCTTTGCTTTTGCCTGTTAGGGTTTGCCCCTTGGCCAGAGCCTGGCTTTGGTTTATCACTTCATGTTTTGTTGTACCTTGGTTACAATGTTAACATCCACTTCTCTCTTCAGTATCGGTCTGGTTCTACTCATTGGTGAATGCCTGAAAGTCAGATGCTGGTCAGTTACTGAACGAATGTTGAATGGTGGACTATCTTCAGCTTTTATGTACTTTATTGTTTTGTTTGATTGTATTCTGTATTCTATGATTATCACTTTGCGTTTACAGTTAGAAATTATGTATTTGTGCATTTGTAAGCTCTCTGGTGAGACATTAATAAAAAAGCATAATAATCTTACATTTTCACTCATATGGAAAACTGGTTTGGAGTTTATCATTAAATTCTTGTGTCATGATAATAGCTGTAATGGTACGAGTTTAGGCGCTGCCATGTTCCTGAGATTTTATGTGTCCCTAGTAGGTTGTGAGTGGTTTTGTTACTCAGCTAACATTGGTCAAATGATCAGAAACTGATTCTTAATGAATAAACAACATGTACAGTAACAAACACATTTTAGATGGGCTGCATGTCCACCAGCAAGCTGGTGCTAATGAGGGCAATGTGTAGCAAACAGGATGGACAGGAGTGAGAAAATGGTTTAGGTGGAGATGCGTTTAAGTCAGTCTACTTCCTAGTTGTTCTCATTCTCTCAGTATTACTGATAAAAATGTACCAGTTATAGTAGCTGATGTGCTTTACTACAGCGACTCCCAGCATGTGTCCTGGGTGATCCCCCACGCTGCAATGCTAACGTGTTTTCCCCCATTACGAGCATCTTAGCGGTTTGCCCGTGAGTGGAGTCGTCGCGTTTTATCACGGCAAATATTTAGACCTACAGAACTGAGACTGCGACCAAGAGACATTAGTGTATCAGACATACTGTTAAAATATATGCTCTCCATATGGTTAAGGAGTTCAAGAGTTAAAATGCATTTAATTAGTAGCACCTAGAGAGCAAACATGGCGGAAAAGGAGTAATGACTAATTACCACTCATTTATAGTAACGGTGTCAAATCCTGCTCCTGTAGAGTTTTGCCTGTAATGTGGACCAAGGTTATTAAAAAGTAAATTGGCAAAGTTTTTCATTAAGCAACATTATTAGTTATTAAGTAACAGTCTTAGTTAACACTCTGGGGTCAAAATGTATTGTGTTGTAATTAATTATTACAGGAGGACAGTAATCCAGTCATGTTAGCTATATTGCTAATATTTCTCATGGTGTGTTACTTAATGCTGAACTAAACTTAATTAAATCTGATGATCCATACAAAGAATAAGCAGAACTCTACATTAAATGCCAAAATCTGTTCTAACCTTGGCGTTTACACAACTATACCATTCCGATGGGCTTGGTATTATCACTGCATCACCTTCATGAAACCACCGTGGACCTCCTTACGGAGTAATCAGAAATAGCTCGATAGTGCTATCTAGTGGCCAGTAAAAGAGAAACATATTAAGAGACATCAATTTGGTTCATTCTCAAATCTTTTTATTGAATTTCTGTTTTAATCAAATATTGAACACTTTAAATTGCTAGCAATGTTTAATCAATCACTTGGCAAAACATAATCATTTGTTTTATTGCTTGTCGCAAATCCTTCATTGTTGTCAGTAATGCCCCAGTTTACAGGCACCAATATTCCGTTCAGGCTCATGGAGCTACAGGAGAAGACATTAAAACAGAGACGTCCGAAGAGAAGTTACAAGTCCTTTGGACAGATGCTAGTTTCGTTTGATTTTAAAGTTTACTCTTTTTCGTGATTGTTTAAACTAAAACGGGCGATTTTTGTTTTGGGGTTTTTTGTGTGTTTATTTATTTATTTATTTTGTCAAACCAGGTGTCCTAAAAGTTCACAAGAGGCTATTGCTTTAAAAAAAGAGAGAAAGACGTGAGAGAGAGAGAGAGAGAGAGAGAGAGAGAGAGAGAGAGAGCTCACAACAAATAGCATAGTTAGGTATCAGCTACACGCTACGTAAAATTGCAGGTATTTTTCTCAGTTCTTCATTTAGTTTCCCAAAGGGATGAAGTTCATCAAACACCATCAGCCCAATTACAGCACTCTGGTGCTTGTTCCGTGGAACATCTTCTTCTGTAAAATACAATCATAGCTCCGACCACAATAAGACAAGGGTGATAGAGTATTACATTATCTGCATATTTCCCCAATTGAATATGAAAAGATGTAAGAGAACATATCTGAATAATGACATTAAATCCTCATCATGACCTTCTAATATTTACAGCAGATGCATATAAGCTTATTACCTCATTTTAATTTTAAGAGCTTTTCTGTCTGATTGACTCATTAATAGGTTAGAATACATAGGAAAGATCGCTCCATGTCTAAATACAATAGGAAAATATCATAAGGACCTCTTAAACAGCAACACCACCAATAAAACAAAAATAAACAGAGTGAGAAAGAAAGAAAGAAAGAAAGAAAGAAAGAAAGAAAGAAAGAGAAAGAAAGAAAGAAAAAGAAAGAAGGAAAGAAAAACAAGCATAGTCACAATTCCTGTGGTTTTGGTTATTTTTGAACTACTGTGTTTTCTCAAGAGTATATCAAAAATGTTAAGAATGGACAAAACTGATTGGCTGCATTTCAAACTGTAGTGAGAAACTGCAATACAGTAATAATACAAACACATACAGTACAAACTGCAATGGCATACAGTGTCATATATAAATGAATATAAACCATATATTTTTACAATATATATATAGATAAATTATATTATAGATTATGATTATAGAGTACAGATAGAGAACAATATACATACATTTCTATGATGCATCTACATATCTACATAATTACACTGAAAGGGGAATAATTCCCAAGTGCTCAGCTGGGGTGTGGATTGTTTGGGTGTGGTTAAGGTATTCTGTCCACTTTGCTTGTGTTTGTCCCAGACACTGGGGTAAGGGCCTTCTCTCTGAAAGAGTTCTCTCTGTTACTCGAGATGGAAGAGGCCCTTTCACTCCAAGTGCTCTTGGGCACGGCGGTGCCTGTCGCCGTCTGCACACTCCGCTTGATCACTCCGATCACTCCTTTTTGGAAGTGTGTGAGGGGGACAGTGCGGCAGGCCGCTCCCCGCTCCGCACGTTTCCTCTCCTTCCGCTGCGAGATGCACTTCCAGGTCGTCAGAGGCGCGCTAGTGGCGTCCCTCTTTTTATCTTCGACCGACTGGCAGGTCGCGCCCGTCTGGTTTCGCGAGGCGCGGGTGGGGCCCCGGCGTGGGCCCTCGTCGGGAAGGCGGCCCCTGGCGTCCCGTTCCCTGCCTGATCCCGGCTGGGCGACCTGGGCGACCGGCGGGTGGAGCCCCGGCCGGCGGGCCTGGAGAGCGGAGCGAGACTGGACCATCTGGATCCCCCCGATGGGGATCATGAGGCCGAGGCCGTCGCCGAGACCAATCGGCTGAGAGTGCAGGGGCAGGTGGCTGAGAACCCGCTGGCCTTCCCTGACCGTCCCCTGCCTGGAGACAAGCCCTCGTGGACATGACTGCGGCTCACTGTCCCACCCAGTGCTGCATGGACTCTCCTTGAAGGCAAACAGAAGGAAAGCTGTCAGAAAAAGAAAAAAAAAAAAAAACTCCTCGCCGGTGGCCAGATATTGTCGCATCACTGCTTTTATATGAGGACCGAGAACAGATGTCATTTATATTTCAAGCAAAGGGCTTTATTATTAACTAGAAAACATGTGAGGTAATGCCATGGATATAACCATAGACACAAGTATAGACAGAGACCAATCCAAATTTCTATTAATGACAGAAAAAGATAAACAAGCATGTGTATATTTAGTCTTCTAATGTATTTTAAGTGTTATCTTATGGTTTGGCATTAATTATGTTTAAAAAGAGATGGCCTGGCTTCTTTTTATAATAAAGGCGTGTCCCTGAAATAGGCTGTGTACTTTTGGTATCAGTTTATTTGTTTTTAAATGTTTACTTTGGATAGAACTGTGTACCCCCTTCACATGAATTGGTTTATGTGCACAAATACAAATTGTCCTTCTATTTGTGGTGCAAAATAAACGCAGACAAAGAAAGTAACGGGTGAAGTTTTCATTACCTGTCGGCTATGCTTGAGCCGAAACTTTAACATGAAGGAGAGATGGCAGCAGACCAAAACAAACAGTAAAGGTTGTTGAAAAAAAAGTAAAACTGGGACTTACCAGCTTGGCTTTTAGTTTGAACCTGCTGGACAAGCACTTGGCTGGTTCCCTGAGTCTGTAGGTCCGGTGCTGAACGCTCACACAGGCACCGACGACAGAGCTAAGAGGACCGCTGGGAGAACCTGGCCGCACTGGCGAGAGGGCCCGCACCGGGGATGGGTGCTTCGCCGAGAATGGCGAGACCGACTGACTTGACGGAGACAGGGAAGACTGGCAGGGGGACGGCGAGAGACTCGGCCTGGGGGAAGGGCACCGCAGAGGGGACGCGTCCCGTCCCAGGGACGATGGAAGGGCGGGGGACAGGCGCAGGCCGGGCGAGACGCTGCGTAAGGGGGACGAGGACGCCCCGGCTAGCGCGGGTGTGCTGGGAGAGGCCACGCCCCTGTACTGGTCCGGCTTGGTGGGACTCGGTGGCGGCCTGACCAAGGACGCAGGCCTGCACGCTAACCGAGAGCCGGGGTCTTCGCTCGTGAGAGAGTGACTCGCGGATGAGGCTGAAGAGCGCGACGCCTCCTCGTCACCTTCCTCGTTGTCGTCATCCTCTTCCTCATCGGGGTCTTCGGCGTCGGAGAACTGGTGCTCCTCGGCAACCACCGGCACACCTGCACAATCATCATCGCCACCTGCAGGAAACGAGGGCGCCAGAGTTTTTGCAGCTAATTTTCTGACACTACTGATAACCGATAATGCTTTTGTTATATATTTTGTTATAAACTTTTCAGTCTTTTCATATATCATGATCACGAGTAGCTCAGTGGTAAAACACCACTAACGAACAGTGACCCACCGCACCTTCCTCAGCCTCAAGTTCACACAGCACAGGGCCTGGCGCTGGGCCCTCGGGACATCGTTTCCCATGAGCCTTCGACTTCATGTGTTTGGTGAGATTCCCTGCAGAACCCACAGCAAGACATGGATGGTCAGCCAGGCAAGAAAGGAACACCTAGAGACCATCTTGAGACCAGACTGAGACCAGTTTGAGACCACACTTGTTTGGTGCTATGTTAAGACAGGCCAAATGATTATCAACTTTTTTTTTTTTTGGAAAAATCATAATTCAAACCGAGCACATACTGTGGTAAAGTCCTGTCTGTGTCAGAATGGGAGAGGGTTAGGGTTAGGGGTTAGGGGTTAGGATTTAGGGTTTGAAGTTAGGGTTAGGGGTTAGGGGTTAGGGTTTGAGGTTAGGGGTTAGGGATTAGGGGTTAGGGTTTGAGGTTAGGGGTTAGGGCTGGTGCAGAAGCACACGCTCTTGCCTTTGGTTTTGAAGGCAAAGTTGCAGTGTTGGCAGACGTAGGGCCGGGCGTCCGTGTGCAGGCGGATGTGTTTGCGCAGCATGCTGGGCTTCTTGCAGCGGATGCCGCACTCCTCGCACACGTAGCGGCCCCTCCCGCGCCCGCGCACGTACACGTACTCCTCGCTCGACCTGTAGCTGGACGCACACGCTGGGTTAGAGCGCAGGGAGCCGGGCGGCACGAAGAGACTCGGGGAAACGTGTCTCTTCAGTGTCTCAAACAGAACTTCATTATAGATGTTTTTTAATGTATTGACTGCTGCTGTCCCTTTATTTTAGCTGCTAAATCTGTGTGATGTATAATGGATATGCAGTGTTTAATACAACCATAAACCATCATTTTTTAACCTTACTCACCTCCTTACAGTGACTTTACGGTGGGTTTGTGTTTCAGAATGATATGTTCCATTCAGTGAAGCTGAGTGTGAGATTAAATAAAACTGAAGGGAGTCTGGATCACTCAAGCCTCGCAAAATGAAATATAACATTATGAAAACCACTGCCATGTACCCACCCTGAAAGTAACAGAGTGTACAGGAATGCATACATATTTAGTACACACTGTACGTCTCACATATTTGTAGGGGAGATCTCACCCCAGATCTGTAGCACCTGCACAGTCTGCTTTTTCAAACTGGTTAGGGTTAACCAGACGGTATGTTTTGCCATGGCTGTCCTACACACACACACACACACACACACACACACACACATGAGCGCACGCACATACACACACTCTGGCTGGGTGTCCACCCCTGGGTGTGTTCAGAGAGTCCCAAACGGGGCCTCCACTTTAACTCAAACAGAGAGGCATTTATAATGTCAAGAACCTGGGCCCCCCTTGTTCCGATGCCTTCACCGGCCCCTCCTCCCAGCTCAAACACGGGGTACCGGCACCGTTGCCTGATGCCCAGGTCCTGCGTACCAGTGCCAATACAAACAGCTAAGAGGGAAGGAAACCCTGGCCTAACCCAGCTGCTCTGTAAAAATATCCCCAATCACTGGACATGCGATTGGGAATAAGAAGACACCTTTCTTATTAATAACAATGAAAATAGTGTACAAACTGGCCATTTTTAGCTCTGCGTTGTTCAGCTATTTACACAGCGGTTTAAGCTCTGAAAAGCACATTGGTGTTTACCATGTAGTAAAACAGTGCAGACAAGGCAAACTAACTGATGCACAAATGAACTACAGTATAGCCAGTCACAGAAATGCACGTACCCTATATCCTCAGAGGTCTTGTGCATTCATAAATGCAAAACAGTGCCTGAGTGAGCCCCATATAACTTGAAATATTAAAAACAATGAAAATTCCATGTGCTAATAGCACTTGGATTCAAGTGAATAGCTACACTGGTTGTTATGTTTCGCACCTAAAGATTTCACAGGTATTTGTTTTCTTCTAGCACTGGATGCAGCTTTCATCATAAAAAAGAACAACATCAAGTTCCTTGCACCTCCTCGCTGTGATAGAGAAAGGTCACAGAGTAGGAATGTTGGAGACATCTCCGCAGCTTCCCCCTTATCACCTCAAGCACATGGCCACAAGGACCCTCAGGCCGGGTTGCCGGTGACTCAATGTGGCGGCACCGGTACGAAGTGTGAGCTCGAGTCACGACGGGAGAACATTTTGCATGAGCGCTGGGCACGCAGGAATGTCACAGATGGTCGCCTCTTTGAGCAGACACGAGCCTTTGTCCACAAAAACTCGTCAAACACAAGGCCACAGTCACGACCACCAATATCACAGCCTTGAGCATCATAAGGGCTCTCTGTCTCGTTCTCTCTGTCTCGTTCTCTCTGTCTCACTCTGTCTCCCTCACACTCTCTCTCAGTTTCTCCTTCCCATGAACAGCATATCATATATAATTTATGTTCATGTATCATTTAAACAAAGCTCGATGCTGGACTGACTGGTAAATCCAGCGCCATTCAGAATTTTGGTATGATTTCCATCAATGAGAGTACTAAATAAAACACCAGCTCTTCGAAAGTCAAACATGAACAAAATACTAATGTCTTTTTTTCCATTCATTCATCTAAACATGCAGCTGCAGCCCGCTGCTACGGTCTCTCCCCATCTCGAGCTGAATGACCAAAATCATTGAAGCAGTTTGGCATCAGCGGGGCTCTGCAGGGTTTGCAGGCAGGAGGAAGTGAACGCCAGGCTAGGTAGTTTCCTGGCTCGAGCTGTGTAACAGAAGGCCTGTGTTGGCTCTGATAACCAAGCAATCTCCTGCAGCAGGGACTAGAACAACACAGTACAGCGTACTGACACACTGGTGACAGAAAACTACCACACAGGAGCAAGGGGTACAATACAGGCACTATGATATATGGAAAAGCACTCCAGCAGACAGACATAAAGTCTCTCAAAATGACAAATGAACTGTAATCTGCTATAATATTGTGATATACTACACAATGGTTTATTATTGTGTTATAATACCAAAATGCTGCAAATCTTACAACAAAAACACTTAAAGCAATGCTGTGTTTAATTTACGCAACTATTAAATACAAAGTGTAATTTCATAGTTCATCGATAACAAAGCTTGACTAAGCTATGTGTTGAATTTGGTTAAGGTATGCGAAGAGAATCCTACAGCAAATTGAATCACAGTATAATATGACAGCTGACCTCTGTGTTTCTAAAATACAATTATAGATCTGGTATCTTTGTCATTGTAGACGTTACAAGCTATTTATAACCTACAGAATAATTTACAGTAACAGAAGAGCCGGTTGTTGTTTTTAAAAAAAAAACAACAACACCGCTGTCTTTTTTTTTTTGTCTTTATGAATTCATTGTGTCTAACTGTCGATGTGATATAAAATGAAAGTGCATCTTACCCTCCCTCACAGATCTGTACTCGTGGGATCTCAATGTACTTGGAGGTAGACAGTGCTTCCTCTCTTCTCTCTTCCTTTGGTGTTGCTTCTTTCTCTGTCTGCACAGCTTGCTGGACCTCTGTGGGGTCTGTGGACTGAGTGGCATGTACCTATACTCGAGAGAGACACGGGCAAGTTCACCAACCCTGCTCCGGGTGCCCAGGGAGACAGAGATGGGGAGGGGGGGGAATTCACATTCAACATTTTGCAAAAGGTATTAAAACTGATTTTCTGTTGTATCTCTAGAGAATCAGAGGTAAGTTGAAAGACTCTATGAACATAAAATGCTTATTTGTGGGTTTGTGGACATATAAGTCATTTAAGGTCTTCTGTACTGTTTGTAATGCTAAGTTACCTTATTACAATAATATAACTGTCCTCTTTCAACAAGCCCCCAATTTCATGCAATAAAATCAACACTTTGTGCATATTTTCTCATTCTGTATATCATGCTCAGCGTACATCCAGGTGTGATTACATTTACCTCAGACAGCTTGGTCTCCCTGGAGTCCAGAACCTCTGGTTTCTCCACTATGGAAGATGGCATGGCTGCCATAGTGTAGGTGAAAGGAGTGTGTCTCTGTTTGCAGCACAGTAAAGAAAGTACTTCCTTGCTGGTTAGGCCTAGAGGGTTGGGGTTCCGAGGGCTTATGCACCAAGAAGAATAGACAGAATTTTGATGGTCACTTTGGGCAGATGGATTGGGCTTGATGTAGTTCAGATAGCACCAGCTGTATGTAAGGTCTGTGTAAAGAGAAGGAAATGAAGCTTCTTTTTTGCTTATTGGAACAACAGTACTTTGAGCACACATCTGACCCTCTGTTTTGCTGGCAATCACAATCTCTGTGCTGCTCTTTGCATTTTCCTCATCTTCTTCCTCTTCCTTCACTCGTTTCTGTTGTTGACTCTCCGGGCTGAACTCCACGCTGCTTGTAGGGGATAGTACTCGCTTATTCCCCCCTGAACTGCAGGACTTGGAACCCACTGACTGTTGCTCCTTGAAATCAAACTTGGATCCTGTGGAATCTAATCTTAGACCAGAGCAACTGGGATCCTGAGATCTTGCAACCATTGTCTGTGACATTGTAGTGTAGACAGCACTGGCATGACAAGGTAAGTCTGAATGGAGACGAACCGGTACTCTTTGCATACCGTCCAGCCTCACCAGCTCTTGACTTGGACTAATGTCGCGATGTAGATGCTGGTAATGAAGATATTGGGGAAGATGCATTGAGTGAACACTTGCAGCTGACTCCCCAACATTGTCCTCTAAGGAGATCTCAAGTTTAAGACCTGTGGACACTGAAGAGTAATGTGCTCTTGCTGCACCGGACAGACATTGTGGACTTTCCATGACTGCAGATGGGTCAGTGTGAACCAGTGTGGTTACCTGCAGTACATTATCTGGAACGTTTTGATCTACCAGGATATTCTCTGAAACACCAGGGGGCCGATTCAGCTGCCACTGACTGGCATGTTTGTGAGAGAATGAGGGATGCACTGTATTTCCTAAAGACACATGGGATGTAGATGGCCCAGGGGATTGAGTGCCAGGGCTGTTTCTTGGAGAAATGTTAGTACTTGTAGAGGGGGAGGTTACAATAGGAGCTGGTTTCAGGTTTGGGTCCTCTTCCTCTGGCTCTCTAACAGCAGAATGCCTTATCAGGAGGCATTTACGCCTTTCCTTCCAGCCTGCAGGTGTGCGGTCAGGGGACAGATAGCCATAATCAAAGGACTTACTCCTGGCTTCAATGGTAGGATTTGTCTGCTGAGGAATGTGAGGGGCTTGCTCAGATGCGGACCGTCGCATCTCTCTGTGTGGGTGGTGAGGACCTGTGGGAATTGTCAATGTATGAGGAGCTCTTGACCTTCTGGATGACATCATGTCAATGTCGCTTTTGACTGATTCTTCGAGTGAAGCGGAATGACTGGATGTGTGAGACATAGAACTATCTTGACTTGGACTATGAGGTAACGATAGAGATTCAAAACTAGAGTCGCCGGATGATTGTGCTGCCTGTGCAAGACGAAGCCTCTTCTTTTTTGGTGGCAACTTCTCAATAGGAAGTTGGGCTAATGTTGGGCTTCTTTGGGGCCACTGAAAGTCCCCAACTTTTTCAGTCTCTTTAATATCAGAGACGTCTGGTGACACTGGCATATTAGTGTTTGTATCTTCTGTGACCAAAATCTCTGGCACTTGAACATTGTGTTGACGTACAAGCTTACGGAAAGTTGGCTTTGCTGTCTGTTCCTTTGAATGAGAGTCAGTAAGAGCTTGATGTAGATCATGAGACAAGGGTTTGTCTTTAGAAGCCTCATATGCAACCTGGGCTCTCAAAATTGGTTCTTGCTTGTCAAATAAACTTGTATGCTGTATCACAGATACGCCTTTGAGAGCACTTTCCTTCTCTGGAACTTGTGATGATGAAGTAGACTCCGCAATGGACTTTTCACATGTTGCAGCAGATCCTTGTCGTGGTATAAATGTAGATTGGTTGGAAACAGATGATAAGGTAGGATCATCAAGTTCTAAGCTCTCTTCCTTTCTCCTCTTTCGTATTGCTAAAGCACCAGGTCGGGTTTTATAAAGTGATCCATGTTCATCTGCTTGACACGTAGGAATTTCAAGTTGGTGAGACAGACGGGCCAAGCAGTGGTGGTGCTTATGTGTTTTGTATTTTTCCCAGCTGGTGCAAGCAATGCCACATGCTTTACACTCAAATGGTTCTAATTGCTTTTGCTTACAATCAGGCACAAAAGGGATTGAGAGCTGAAAAGGTGAGCTAGAACTGAGCTGTTCCTCTGTAGCAATTTCAGCACCAATGGGTAATTCAATGGCAGGCTGCCGTCTTAGCATACCATGCCGTCTATTCTGAGCTGGCTGTTGTTCTTCAAATGACTGGCTCAGACGAAGGCTATGAGAACAAGTAGTGGCAGCAGCACTTGCTTCTGAAGGTAAAGAGTGACTCCTCATAAGAGGAACAGTAGATGAAAGGTCAGATGGCTGACTGATATTGACGGAGTGGTGCTGGAACTTCTCACATGGAACCCCAAGTGTGATGGACCCACTGCTTTTTGGACTAATTTCAATATCCTTTGCATTATGAAGAATAGTTTCTTTGGAAAGAGATGTCTTTGATTCCACACTGCTCCTTCTAGAGAGAGAGAACCTTCTGGGCTTAACACTATCAATCTTGCTTGTGTCTACAACTGCTTCATTGATGGTAATGAGCTTGGTGATATGGTCAATGACTTGCTTTTTAGGCACTGTGAAAGGGATGGTCCTTGCCTCTTGTCCACCAGAGTGTTCATGCTGATGACGAGCAGATCTCTGTAAATGGCCAAGGCGGCCAAATTTGCCAAGAATAACCTCAGCATAAGTTTTGGCACTTGTGTTTGGTGGGCTGTCCTGAGAGACATCTGTGCTCTCAGAGCGAGAGAAATAACCAGATTCTGTGCTGCCTTTGCTGCCTAGACCAAATGATAAAGAAGCCTCATCAGACGAACTCACAGGAGCCCGTCTTCCTCTGCTAAGCCTCATCGCTAGTCTCTTTTTGACAGCATGGGAGTCTTCCATCTCTTGTGACTGCTCTTTAGGGGATATTTCTGTACAAGAAGTTCTGTGAGATGACATCGTCCCTTGATTTTTAAGAGCAAAAGATGAGGATGTCTGACCAGTGTCTTCATCTGATTCAGTTACTGGCTCTTCTGGGCAACTCACACCTGATCCTTCAGTGCCTGAAGCCAGGCCAGCTTTCACCCTATGGGTGTGGGATTTCCTGTGTTTATAAAGGTTGCTCTTAGTTTTGAAGGAAAAACCACATGGTGCACAAGGAAACGGTCTCTCTCCAGTATGGGACCGTATGTGTTTCTGTAGAACACTGGGCTTGGCACAGGCACGGCCACAGTAGGTGCATACATACTTTCCCGGCTTCTGAGGTTTACGCTCACGTTTTTGTTTCGGTGTGCTTTCTTGGGCTTTCACGGGGCAAGTTAGTACTGATGCTGATGAAGATGAGGCATCAGTGGCCTTCCTACCAGAACCCAACGTTGTGCTTTCAGAACTCCCAGAAGCCCATATCAATTTCTCCCCCTCAGGAGCATCCGTTTCTTGGATATTCTTCTTCTGTAGCCTGAGCCGCTTCCTCTCGTGACGAAATCGCTTTGTCTGTTTGGGTTGAAGTGATCCATACTGCTGCTGGGGGCAGCCTGTTTGCTGCTGCTGTGGTGAGTAAGACAGTTGTTCTGGGTTGGTGAATGAAGACTCTTGTTGAGGATGTACCAGACCTCCAGACTGCTCCCCAGCACTTACTTGGCTACGTGAGACCTCCATAAAATGGGGCAAGAGCCTCTGGTCAGACGACACAGGTGGATTTTGATAAATTTGTTGACCACCTCACGATTCTAAAATGAAGTACGTTCATTAAGGACAGTGTTATTTCAAAAAAGTTTAATTTTCTGGTAAATGTAAACAATGTCCAAACTGGATAAACCTTGGATAATAAGTACACATGATAATAGGTTAAAAAGATGAAAGGAGAAGCTGCTTCATGAACACAGGTTCTCAAGCACAGCTGTCCAAGTTATGATTCCAATCCTTTTCTCCTGGGGATCCCCATTCTTATGAGCAGCACATTCTATCCATATTCTACAAATGTTCTTCCTTGGTACTCAGGTCCTTGCGTTCAACGAATGATGGTGTGCCACTTCAGAACTTCTGTAATATACCATCAACAAACAAACAAACAAACAAACAAATAAATCACAGCAATCCTATTACATGATGTAACAAATACACACATAAATATGCACTCTGTGCAGGCTAGACGTACGTGTTCTTTTTAATGACATGTCCTAAACATAACACTAGCTATACTTTCGCATCAAAGAATCAAGAGCAAAATAATGTCTTGTTTTAAAAATGTAAGCCACAATCAGGTGCAAAAAACCTTTATATTTTTGATATTTAATTCCATAATGAGTCAAAATAGGATTCCCGAATCCACTGGTACAGGTGTAAAATGTCTTTTATGTCAGTGGATGATGGTTCTTGCCTTCAGAGCTCTGACCACACGTTTTCTCCAGTTACAGTTACAATTACACTATTATTTACATCTCAAGCTATCCATCAGCTTAGATACAGGACACATGAAATCTTATAACTCACCAGAGACTATTTACTGCTTTGCACTTAATTGAATGAATACTGCAGCATCAATGATCCACAAAAATGTTTTGTGTAAGTGCTTTGTGAGTATAATTCATAGATCACTATATATATATATATATATATATATATATATATATATATAGAGAGAGAGAGAGAGAGAGAGAGAGAGTGAGAGAGAAAGAGAAGAGAGAGAGTGTATTTAAATTAAGTATCAAATTAACAGGGCCAAGTTCACTAAAGCAGTTTTATATACAACAGGAAAGTAGGTGAGAAGCAGCCCCAATGCTGGACAAACAAGCCTTTCCTCACAATTCTCCCTGTAACACACATATAGGAAGCAGGCATCCCACTCACTAACCAGCTGGCACTGGCGCCCACGCTCTGCTGTAGGGGGTGGATAGGTGTGGGACCATATGAGATCCTACTGCTACTCCAAATCTTTGCCAGCAGTGCATTCCAGACCAGTTATGCTGTGGGTTTATTTGGATCTGAGCAAATTATTCTTGGTGCCTTTACAGCCTTCCTGTACTAGTAGGAACCGATTATGATTTATTTGCATTTGACATTTCCACTACCATTACGGAAGGAATGGAACGCTTACTAAAATTACAATATTACATTGTCCCGTATTAGAGTCATGTGATTAATTTTACTGAGTAATGTGTCTTAAAAGAGGAAGCAATAAATGTGTGGTCTCTGTTCAAGATTAATTCCACAAAATCCTATATTCAAAGTTAAAATAAGTAGCAAGCAACCTTCCAACATATATTTATGCATTTGAAATACATTTAAATGTTATTTAAATATTATTTTAAACAGGATGATGAGAAACAGGTTACATGGATGTAAAATCTAAATAATTCTATAAAGAACCCCAAATGCAGGTGTAGCAAAACAAGCCCGAATAAAGTTGTATCAAAACAACATTTCGTGTCACATGTGTCAAAACCTCAGGTTCACAGCTATGACAAACAAGCCAGTGTTATACTCTGCACATTATTTGAGTTGCACTGCTAAAGAGAGATTGATGTGTATTTAAAAGATGGTGTGTTTGCGCAGGTGGAATTTTGGAAAGGGGAACAGAAGGTAAGACTGTTCCTCACACATGTTCTTGATTAGGAGTCAGAAATATCACCTGACTCCAAATGTGTTAAGAAGTCTTGCGGTGGAGGGCATATGAAAATCTCCACAGGTTACTGGCTCAACACAAGCTTCTGTCTTGGAGTTCTGGCAAATATTTTGTATGTTCAAATGAGAAGAAGGTGATTGATTTAATGCTGTTTTAAATTAGCTGGTTTGTTATAATTCTTGTTAAGAAAAAAATTATGTGATGATCTTGTGCCCCAACAGGACTAGTTTAATCATTTATGTAGCAAATTACATGCTATGGATGGGCCTGAAGTCCTTTGTCTCTTGGTGCAACACAAAAATATTGTTCTGCAGGCTTTTTTGTGCTTTTAAATGCTGTTACTGACAAGGCCAAGGCCAAGGCCAAATCTTAGCTTCATAAATATATCTTGTAAACAAATAATTAACACTGCCAAGTGCAAATGGTTAGTCACAGCCATAAGCACCAAATAATAAAATTTAATCAAATCAAACAGGAAAAGTCTTTCAATATGTTTTATCAGTTTACAATCCAAAATATGTTGCTTAAATGCGTTTCAGAAATATCGTCAATCTCCCTCTCTCTTTCACTAATGGGCACCCAGTGGTTGTTCCTATGGCAACGGCCCTAAACCATGCGGCGGCAGATGGAAGCAGAGCTGGAGGGCTAAATTTATCTCCCAGCATCCTCGCTGACAACAGAAAGAGTGTAACCCCCTCCCCTTACTCCCCACAGAAAGAGTGTAACCCCCTCCCCTTACTCTGACAGAAAGAGTGTAACCCACTCCCCTTACACCCCACAGAAAGAGTGTAACCCCCTCCCCTTACTCCAACAGTAAGAGTGTAACCCCCTCCCCTTACTCCCACAGAAAAAGTGTAACCCCCTCCCCTTAACCTGACAGAATGAGTGTAACCCCCTCCCCTTACTCTCACAGAAAAAGTGTAACCCCCTCCCCTTACTCTCACAGAAAAAGTGTAACCCC
>JAOXYF010000027.1:5898824-5910098 GCA_028565775.1 Sternarchorhynchus goeldii | reverse complement strand
CCCTTACTCTCACAGAAAAAGTGTAACCCCCTCCCCTTAACCCGAAAGAATGAGTGTAACCCCCTCCCCTTACTCCCACAGAATAAGTGTAACCCCCTCCCCTTAACCCGAAAGAATGAGTGTAACCCATTCCCCTTACTCCCACAGAATAAGTGTATCCCCCTCCCCTTACTCCCAAGAGTGTATCCCCCTGCCCTTACTCCCAAAGAGTGTAACCCCCTCCACTTACTCCCAAAGCACTCATCTTTCTGAACAGAAAACGATGGACAGACAAAAATCAAAAAAGGTCTTCAACAAAAAAATTGCTGTTTTACATGTAGGAAAACAGAGTGGTGGCTCATCAAGTAAACAAAGATAAAAAAAAGATACAGGTTACACTTATTTTACACCTGATTTTAAGACCACTAGTTTTTTAGCCTTTTCTAGCTAAAAAAAAAAAAAACTCACTTGGGAAATATGCTATTACGTTATGTTGCAATGTAAATATATTAGTACGTTATGTTCCGATATAAATCTTCCTATGGCCTCAGACATTTTATAAAAATTTAAAAATATCACAAATTAAGGAAAAAAATATTTGAATTATTAATATCCATTTTTTAATGACTGTGACTATAAATACACTTGAAAAATGTCTTGCTATTAGTAAAGCTTCCACTACACGTTTGTTGATGTCATTCCCAAAAATGGAAAGAGAATCGCACCTCCTGCATTGCAGACTGTCCTGGGGCCCCCCCACCTGCCCCAGTACCTCATCCCAGATGCAACATTAACAAGGCACTGGTTCCGTAGCTATAGTTCCATCAGCAGTGTGTCAGTGATCATCTCCTGGGATGTGAAACCCCTTCACTGCCATTAAGCGGTATGCACGTACGATCTCACACACACACACACACACACGTGCACGAGCACGCGTCCAAGCGCGCACGCCCGTGGTGGACGGACCCCTCGCCGCAGGCCGAGTCGTCTTGGCCCGGGGCGCTCATCTGCCAGAGCAGCGGAGCGAAGGTTACCGCCGTAGAGCGGACGCGGGAAGCTGAGCTGAGCACACAGACGGTCCATTCATGCACTCCCTCCACCGCGCCACACACGGAGCCTTTTCCAAAGAACACGGCGTACCACCGCACAGCACACAGCCTACCGTGACTCAGTAGAACAGACAAGCCCGAGCAGCAGAAGCTCCGAGGAAAGCTCCCGGAGACGAGGAGCGAGCGACACGGACAGCGGGGGGAGACGAGCACCTGAGAAAGAGGCTCGCGGAAAAGCCCGGTAATCGAGACACTGAGCGGTGATAATATCAATGCCGTTTACCTGGGAAAGGCAGGTCTCCTCTCCAGCCTCTGTTAATGTTGGAGATCTGTGAGGATGCAAGTGAGGTCGAGAGCGAGTGAGTCACACAGGGAGAGAGAAAGAGAGAAAGAGTGAGTGGGAGAGAGAGAGAGTGAGTGAGAGAGAGAGAGAGAAAAGTATGAATGAGCTAAGTGCAATGACGGTGGAGCAGCAAGGGAGGTGAGGCTTCTGTCTGTGTACGGTGAGCACACAGGTGACGGTATGCACTGCTGTTTGTGACGAGGTTTCTCCACAGCCTTGTCCTTTCTCCTCCACGCTCTCTGCGTCAGTAAAGTCACGCTCATTCATTACCTCAGTTTGCAAGCAACAAATCCTCACTGAGCTCAAGGTTTGTATTTCTGAATTTTTTTTTTTTTTTTTAAAGAGCAGATTATTGCATGGAACAAAACACGCCTGTGTACACGCAGTAGCGTGTTCCTAAAACATATCAAATATTCTCTGTTCTTGCTCCACACGCAGTTCCAGGTTAGCAAAAAGAATCAGGTCGCAGGCGGGGGGAGAGAAGGGTTTCTGGCCGGAGCGGCTCTGGAGAACGTCGGCGCTCGACTGCCTGTTTCCTCTCACGCACTCCGGCTGTGGAAGCAGCCCTGCCTCTCTGACATCATTCTGCTCGATTTTTTCCGGCCGCAGCTTTGCTGGAAGAGCCTCCGCTCTGAGGAGGCGACCGACGAGCTTGCAAGCCTCCCTGCCGACTATAGGACCACCTTGGACGGGATACAGGGTGCACTCATGTGCTTTGCTGGTAGCAATGCAGCAACACTGTTTTTCCTTTCTCTTTCTCTCACTCTTGCCCTCCCTCGCTCTCTCTTTCCGTCTCCCGGCCTCCCTCCCTACCTCCAGATGGGGCAAAGCTGGATAGCTAGAGGTGTCATGACATGATTGTAGTGTGGAGCGGGGGGGGGGGCACAGGGGGCCACAGGGCAGAAGCCTGGCACTGAGAACATGGACGGTCTTCCATCTAGCACACAGCACACACCTGCTCGTTAGTCCTTGACTGAACCTGGGCCACTACAGACAGGGCCATTCACCCAAACAAAAGCCAGATTTAGAGGCCGCTGGACAGGCAGAGAAGCGAGGATCATGCAACATGTAAATGGTGGGTAGTTGTGATAAGAGACAGGTTCTTTGTGCGCCTCTGTGTGTGTGTGTGTGTGTGTGTGTGTGTGTGTGTGTGTGTGTTTGTGTGTGGGAAAAAAGCATAAAGCTTTCTATGACAAAATAAAAGAAGAGTCCCATCCACACCCTGACGGACAAAACACATAGGGACTGAGGGACTGAGGCCGTCAGTCTGACGTACAGCCTTGTCACAGACCACCTCAAACAGACCTGTTCTCTTGCGTGACCTTAAGTCAGTCATGGAAAGTCTTACCCGTGTCCTGCAGGTTGCTCAGTGCACAAGTCCCGCTGCTCTCTGCGCCGAAGGGAGACGCTTCCTGCCAGAGGACAAAGACACTGTCAGTCTGGCTGTCTGTGCAGAACAGTGTGAATATGTATCTGCAAGCTTCCTGCCATTCTGGAGCTGCACAGACATCTGTGACCTACGAGCAATATGACATCGAAGTGTAGGTGTGTGTGTGTGTGTGAGAGACAGAGCGAGAAAGTATGCATCTGTGTGTGTGTTTGAGAGTACATACTGCACATGTTTAGTAAAAGAGGGTCTTTCATTTCCCTCTGCGTATCCAGAGGGGCAACTGAGGGGGTAAAAATAACCACAGCCCGTCTACAGGAGTGGGGAGATGAATTCACCCTAAAACCCACACCACCACCACCCCACACCCCCACCCAACTCTGCCCCCATCAAAAAACCGCACCCATACACAACCTCGTAAAAACACAAATTCATAAGCACACACACTCACAGACATGCTCCAAAAAACACCCGTGCTTAAAACTGGGGCACTGACGCCCCTGTGAACCCCTGCAATTGCGACAGGAAAACCATAGTTTGACCACTCCTCCAAATAAAACTGCATTCTGGGAAACGCCTATCTGGGCATCGGAGCCGCAAACGGGGGTGACAGAAGGGACCCCGGCATGGTACATCCCGTGGAGAGGGATTTCACATAAACCTGTTATTAACTGCTCCAACAACATTGTGTTTAGATAGTAAATAACACAGCCCGTGTTTGTCAAGTAGTAACAGAATGTGGCTTTAGCTCCTATACTTGGACTTGAAAGACGCAGCATGTTATTGTGACACTTCTTGTTGGGGGTGACCGCACGGCAACCACAAGTCTGGCTTGAACCGAAATTCCAGCACTAACAGGGCAGAGGCGAGGAGAGCAGGGAGCCTGCAGTTAAAACATAGGAAGGTCTTAACGAGCTTTCATAACACGTGAGTCATTTTAGTTCCAGGAAAACTCGCCGAAAAGGTTGACGATCTCATTTCTCCTTTAACAGCCGAGCTCAGCCTCAGTGCCACTCCACTGAGCTTACAGGAATAAGTCTTGATTAGCTTACCAGAAGATGCTTAGTTTGTTTATGTAGTACCGAGAATCGAGAAGGAAGAGTAGGGCAGCTAGTTTGACCGTCAAGCAAATGAGGAAAAAATGGTGGAACTAAGAGAGGGGGGTGGAGAAGTTCTGAAGCACAGCTGCAGGAGGAAAAGGAGCACAAGGGAGAGTGAGTGAGGAACAGATTCTCCAGTCCCAGGCTGGAACAGCTTTTTGGATTCTTCATGGAAAATAAAATTCCAGGATTTAGACACACATGGTAATGTGAAAGTTTTACAGTGGATGGCAGAGTGCTATGGCTTATATCTGCGATACAGCATGGAAAAACGAAAGGGTAAATTTACTGTGTTTTGGTTCATGTTTTCCTCATTGTTCTGATGCAAATGGCCTTCCCATAACCCTTGTGTTGAAAGAAAAATTTTAAGAAGCAAGATAAGCGCTCCTCTAATCCAAAGTACTACTACTGCTAATAATAATAATATAGTGGGGAATAAACACATGAATAATAACAAATAGCTTGTGCTCCACTTGTTGTAATAAAAAAAAACATTCTTGGTGTTTCCAGATACACAGAACACAGAAGGCCATGGACTTACAACAGCCAAGCATGTAGAATTACTGATAAAAGCACTGTTTCCCCAAATCAGTGTAGCAATAACATTATCTAAATGACAGTCTTCAATGTTATACTCACTCTACCTTTTAAAGTTGATCTTTTATGATGCTTTGGGGAAATCCAGCCCAGGTTATTAAAATTATGAATATATGTGTTCTGTTTAGAACAGAATTACTAGCGCTCTAGCTTGTATAAATGGGTAGACCCTTGGTCAAAGCCCTGCCAAGAAGACCAAAGCTCCCTTCTGCAGATTAGTCCATCAAATACCAAGAACCAGTAGCAAAACCTTGAATATCCCCCGTAAAGTAATGCTGGACTGTTATTGATCAGAGACTGAGATGATGAGCTCCTTTTACACTACTGAGCTCTGAAGGGCAATGGCCACTTGAAAGAAGCAGTGGATTAACATGACTAACAGTAAAGGAACCTTTCCAAAGGTACGAAGGTACAGTATGTTAACAGAGAGTCTATAAACTGATAGCTATCAATTTAGCATAAGAATGACTCACTACATAGGGCTGCAGATGTAATGTAACCGAATCACCGAACAGATCAATGCTAACAATGTTAAGCAGGATACATTAGCTCTGAGCTAACACTAAGCATGAGCTAGTGTTTTGTGCTCTGCGTGCCACCTTGAGCTGGTTCCTGTCCAGTACCAAAACTTTAATAATCTTTTCGGAACAAGTTCAAAGTAAGGACTGTTGGTCTTTTTTTAGTGTAATTTAAATTAAATAAATGATCATTTTTTTGAGCAACTTTTCATACACGCACCTGTTTTTTATTTCTAAATCTAAATCTAATCACTAATCACTCCTAACAAACATGTAATAAGCTAAAATATCCCAAATATCATCCTATGGACTTCACACCCAGACCAATAGAAGAATGCTTGCCCTTTAAACTGGTGGTAAAAAAAAAACAAAAAACAAAAAAATTAAATAAAAAATTAAAAAAACAGGAATCCAGTGAGGGGTTTTGAATTGAAGGGTTTCTCTGGATCATATCCAGAACAACTTTAATGGGAGCCCAGGCTGCTCCGATAGCAAGGTGATGTAATGCAGAGATGGACCAGACATGTGTTCTCTAATTTCACCCACACTGAATCAACAGACAGAACAAGGCACTCTGCCAGAAACCTCTTGCCCTGAAATCTATAGCACTCATAAGACTTAAATAAAAGGTGTGTGGAAGGACTCGATAATAGTAGATATTCAGACTGGTAAATATTATGGCTATTAAGGTTGTCTATTTTGTATACACTTATATTTAAAGAGAGAGAGAAAGGAGAGCGAGGAGGACAGGCATGAGGCAAGAGACAGAGAGAGAGAGAGGCTTTTTAAGAGTCCTTGGACAACACTCCTAAAGCTACAGTTTGCCTACCTTTGAAACATGTGAGCACAAACAGAGTTATGCTGGCTTGGATGTTGCCTAGATAATCAAGGTCTGCACTGAATGTCGAGGAACCAGGACAATTTGATGGTAAATGGGCTACTGGAACAAATCATAGATGGACAAGGTTGGATAATGTGGAACTACTGTAACGTTACTATAAGAGCAAGCAGAAGCCCATTGAAAGAGACTACATGAAGCATATCAGAAGAGAAGGCCTGAAGAGAAGAGGTGAAGATGATAAACAAGAACATAGAGATGAACAAGTCAATAATGTCAGTCAATATAGTAGGCTCCTCTGACATAGTGGCATGCTACCATCAGACATCTACGCTAGCACACATGAACACAGAAATAAGCACAATCCCAACAACCAGTTTAACCGAAACCAATTTTCCTACCGTGGTCATGCAGGAGCCACAGGGCTCCCCAGATGGAAACAAAGGCTGGGAAGCAAGATAAAGACAACTTAGATGGAAATCAGCTAACTGACAGATCTCCAGAACGGTTTAAAGATCAAATATGATGCCTGCTTATAGAAGAAATTACAATGGGCAGTGAGTCTGCTAAACAAAGGTTAATAGCACTGGCTGAAAGAAGCAACAGCCTTAGAGTACATGCCTTCTTTGCCAAAGAACTATCTAAAGTATACTCTTGCTTACAGTGCAACAGAACCCTGACTGTTGGTCCACCCAAAACTGGAAAATAATTGTATTAGAAAAGCATATAGTGGAATGAATCATGATATAGCACCAGTGGTTAAGAGATCTCAAAGCAGAGTATCACAATCTTACAGAGCAGGAACCAGTCAGCATTACAACAGCAGATGTACAGATGTACTGCTCACAGCCATGAAGAACGGGGAAGCACCTGGCCCTCACATGATCCATGCCTACTGGTTAAAGAGGCTAATAGCTCTGCTTGGCCGACCAGCAGAACAAATCAACCACCTGCTAACTACCAGCTCCCATCCTAGCTGGCTAACAGAAGGCAGGGCAGTATCAAGGACCCCAACAAAGGCCAAACACCATCCAGCTATAGATCAATAACAATGTCCAAAACATGAAAGCTCATCAGGAATACCAGCCACCAGACTGAATGAATAGATGTCCACATACACAAGCATGGCTCAGGAAGTGATCAGTGACAACGCCAGAGCCTCACAAATAGATTCTTCAGTGCTTTAGTATCAATGCTAACAATGTCAATAAGACCATAAGGTCCTTCACCCAGGGTTCGGTGAAACAATGGACTTGAGAAGTGTGATTTGCTGATTATAAAAAGAGGAAAAGTGATCAGTACAGAGGGAATTAAACTGTTAATTAAATATATAACAGACCTGAAGGACAGTTACAAATATCTGGGAATTTTCTAATCATATGGAAACCTTAAGGTAGAAATAAGGGCTGCGGCATCCAAGTATCTCCATAGGGTAAAGCAGGTCCTCAAGAGCCAGTTCAATGTGAATAAAAGAATCCAGTGTATATTCACTGAGTCTCTTCTGATATCCAGGCACTAATAGGTGACTAAGACAGGAGATGGAAGTTGCTGTCTTCCACACCAGAAAACTCCTCACAACTTCCAACATCCAAAGGCTTTGTACCAGCCAGAAGGAAATGGAAGGGGCCTACAAAGTGTGAGATCCAATGTCCAGGGTGAGACATCCATAAATAAATCCAAGCAATGGGCCCCAAGGATGAGCTGATGAGGGAATGGCTCAAAATTAGAAGAGGTGCTATGGCAGGATAAGCCCCAACAGAATTATTCCCTTCACGGAATGCCATCAATAGATAACTGTGACTGACATTAAGACAGTCTTACCAATGTCTGGAAAAGGAAAGACTGAAGAACAGCCCAGAAGAAATAATCATGACAGTACACAATCAAGCACTAAGCACTAGGTCAATCAAAGCAGTATCACACCAGACAGGACCCAAGATGCAGACTATGCAAAGGAGCCTCAGAAATACCCCATTAACTAGTAGCACAGGTAGTCAAAATTGTACATATATGGTTATATAAAAATGGTTCAATATAAAAGCTAATGCAAAACTTCTTTATTATTGTTCTTCAATGTCTTTATTATTATTCTTAACTATTACATACAATAGAACATTTCAATAAAGCAAGAGAGCACATGTAACTGCTAGAAGATGCCATGGACGGTAAGACCTTGTGTATGTGTGTGTGTGTATGTGTCCTTCTGCAGGTGGTGACAATATAAGTCCTTCTGCTGTCCTTCCTTGTACCTAACCGGCTGCTCTCTCCACAGGCTAAAAAGAGAGAGAGAAAGAGAGAGCCACACACAGAGGGTGAGAGAGAGAGAGAGCCACACACAGAGGGAGAGAGAGAGAGAGAGAGAGAGAGAGAGAACCACACACAGAGGGAGAGAGAGGGAGTTTGAGAAAGCTTGCTGTGTCCATAGACATACGTTGAGGTCAAAAGAGACCAGACCCAACCCTGCCTAAAGGGCATGTTCTCTCTCTCTGTGTCTCTCTCTCTCACACACACACACACACACCTCTTCTCATTCTTGCTAATGAGGAAGAGACTCAATTTCCGTTCATGCCATCCTAAGCCAATGGCCAGTAGGAGTGCAAATATGTTCACATCACGGGAGTGGAGGGGGTGGGGGGGGTTGACATTTAAGTAGCCACCATCAGGGAAGTCCCTTTCATTCATGTACAGTTATCATTGCGCTCCTGGATATCTACCATGCCCTTTTCATTTCAAAAGACTTGTAAAACCAACTTGTGCCAACCTGGACTCCCAAATTGATGACATGATTTGAAATACCTAGGGTTGATGGCACCAAAATGAAAAAGGTTCCAGCAAATAAAATGTGGTTTATTTAACAGAAAGAGGAGCCTGTGCTAAAAGCTGGAAATGTTGACTTTGGTCCTGCTGTAGGTTACTGAGTCTGGGAGATTCCTTCAGAATACAATGACCCATTATAGGGTGCCATTTAATGTAGATTATTATCAGGATCATGGCACTGAGTGGAGCTTTGAATAGATGGGAAGAATCACCTCACAATATATGAGATGCTAAGGTTCTCCCGGCTTCCAGCAATTGGGCTACATTATCAGATACTTCCCCAGGCCTGGTCCACCTAACTCAGGCTTACCAAAGTCTTTCCTCTTGAAGACTAAGTCCTGTTTACCCTCCAGAGCACCTCTCCAACTGACAGCCAGGGGACACTGCTAGTGGCAGAGCATACATAAGTGAGTGTAGTATGAATATCAAGAGTGCCCTCATCAGGAGAATTGCTTTTGGCTGGACACAAAGACGTCTGAGAGAACGCGCAGTAAACATAAAAAGGGTCTGAACATACTGTCATATACAGACAAGGTTTTTCAATTCAGCTGTCCAAACTTTCTCAAGAATTGTGCATATGTGAAAATGTAATTATGTGACAACTTAATTATTACATCAGTGCTTCATGACATTATGAGCAACCTATGATGATGGGTTAACATGATGGAAAGACAAATAAATGAAACCAAGAGCAGATATTTCTCATGTCCACCATCCCTTTGGAGAGGAACTGCTCCATTCTACCCAGGGCAGCTCAATTTTTGACTTCTTTTATATCAGGTCCCCAAACCCACCTGTTTAGAAGGGTGTTTCTTTAGTAAGTCTTTGTTTTTCTAGAATCTTAAAAAATCTGTGTGCATTCCAAAATTATAGAGCGACTGTTGATGATAAAAAAATAACTGTTGATTAATAAAAATATATTTTTGCTATTGTTGTTTTTAGTGTTGAATTTATCTGTTCTTTAATATTCCTTGATACTCTGTCATCTGCTGGAACCTTGGTTAACCTAATCAGCTGTTGTAAAGCAAGAATCAAAATCAAAAATGGACCAGCTGTAAAAACTGAAATGAACTTCTAAATTTGTGCAAAGTCATAGTGTGATTCAACAAGGTGCTTCCTTGATGCCCCACCATATCAGTGCTCACATATCATTTTAAAATGTGCTAAAGAAGATCTGCTCCTGGAAGTTAAAACACTTATTTGTCGGCATGGAATAGGTTTAATTTATCCTGAATTGTCCTCATATCAAGTGTGGGGAAATCAAACTCCATTTTGGCTCTAATGACACTCGCTCAGAGTGCCATTTGGGATTGGGGCCTATCAGTTTCACAATCGAGGCTTTATTCCCCTGGAATAACTGCAAGGACTTTAAGAGTGATTACAGAGGGATTGTCTTAAGTAACCACAGAGCGAGGAAGCACTGTAAGTTAAATCTTATCCTGGCAGAACACTCTTAACAAAGAGTGGTGTTGAGTTTCTCTAAGAGCTACAGTAAAGCTAGTTAAGAATCAGGGTTGGTTTTAGGTAATATTTGGGATTATTAGTCAGTGCTTTTAATAATGCTACTGACATAGTCATTTCAGGTGACACAACTGGACAGGTAAATTCTAACCACCTCATGAAAGCACCTGTTCCATTAAGCACAGAACAGGGTACATTCTGCTTTCCTCCTTTCCTCATTTGTTCACTCTCATGAAAACCCTGTCAGTTACTAAGAAACTTTTAAAGGTGATGTGACAGGTGTAGTGTGAAGCACGGCCTCACCGGAGGCACAGCCCAGGCCAAAGTCCAAAATGAACCTAAAACAAAGGTACCGCCTTAGGCAAGGAAAGTAGGTGGGATGAGGCAAGATCCTGGTCATCGGCGCGTTCAAGCACACTGGGCATGTCTCTGACAACACAGTGCCAGACAAATATGGCCGCTGGCTTTCCTGGGAGCCGCCGGGGAGATTCCCTGCACAAGGAAGGCCTGCCCATCAGACAGACGGTGAGCCATGGGAAAGAAAAAAAACAACAAATTCCCGTGGGCTCTTCCACGTTAAGAGAGCAGGGGAGGTGGGAGCTCTCCATGCATGCCAAACAGGGGAAGGGGTAGCTGGTCCCACCACAACAAACGCATTCCTCACCATGTGGATTGATGATGTTCAAGTTAAACAAAAGCTGGAAGGCCCTGTGGGCATTCGCCCTGTAGACCTATATAGTATGAGGATTGGATAACACTCGTCCTGTAGACGTATATAGTATGTGTAGTTTCGTGACAACATGAGGATTGGATAACACCATCAAATGGGTCCGAGGATTGTGATTGGTCAATAGCTGTGATTGGTCAGTATCTTTGAAATACAAAACTTAATTCTACACAGCATCACAGAGTATGTTCAGTGGTTTAATTCTACACAGCATCACAGAGCGTGTCCAGTGCTTTAATTCTACACAGCATCACAGAGTGTGTCCAGTGCTTTAATTCTACACAGCATCACAGAGCGTGTCCAGTGCTTTAATTCTACACAGCATCACAGAGCGTGTTCAGTGGTTTAATTCTACACAGCATCACAGAGCGTGTCCAGTGGTTTAATTCTACACAGCATCACAGAGCGTGTTCAGTGGTTTAATTCTACACAGCATCACAGAGCGTGTCCAGTGGTTT
>JAOXYF010000027.1:5882124-5894454 GCA_028565775.1 Sternarchorhynchus goeldii | reverse complement strand
ATAAAAAAACAAAAAACTAAAAATCACTGAATAGTTTAACAGTGTCATTTGGCATTTCCGACTCATTTCCATGTGCTAAAAAGTACTGTAAACAAAGTAACGCATCAGTTCCCTACATGCAATTTCCTACATGTAAATACTCAGAATGATTATATGAATGAACTGTCCTTAGAATGTAAAGTGTCTTTCTTGATATTCCAGATTCCTTTTGAGAAGTTTGTTCTTCCATCTTTTTTTATAGAATAGACAGCATCTCTGAGGGCAAATGGATGTTGGGAGCACATTAGATGCACTAAAGGGATGAAGATTTAGATGAGTGGGGACTCAAGATTGGACATCCTTTTAAAGACTGCGATTTTATCTGAGCCACACAAGATCACCCTCCCAAATTAAATCTAGTCTTGAAGCAAATTACACCAGTGGCTGCTCCAGCTAACACGGAGGGACTGTCCTGTAATATAAAGTATAAGCTGAAGTTAAAGGAGATAAATCAGAATAGTTTAGGAATAAACTTCTGCCCTGGAAATGACTTTCCTAAGAGAAATGCACTCCACCGACAGGATCTGACAGAAGGAAAGTTACAGCTCAGAGTGCCGTGTTGGTCTGGTGTTTAGCTGAAGTCACGGTTGGAAAGGATGAGTGGTGCCACCAGGGTCCAGAGGTACAGGACCAAGGCCAACCAGCTAGAGCTGATCTTCACCCACACTGCAGGCATGGTGCTCTGCATCGCCTGGTAGTCCAAGTTTGGCCTTTTAAGAGGGAGGAGTTAAGAGAAACGGAGAAACAAGCAAGAGAGAAAGGGAGAGTTACATGTAGGAGACCAACTGTTAATACTGAGCATCTCATTCGAATGATCAGTTATCTTTCTGAATATTTGGGGGGTTTATGTTAAAAAACACCAAACAACAACAATCAGGCTTCAAAGCCCAGAGTGGATACTTACTGGTACCAGTTGGTGAGGGTCATCATGATGTAGAGAGAAGCCAGGACAAGACAGAAGTGGAAGAAAGAGTAACTGTAGGTGACACCATCCTCCTCGTTGTCCACGGCGTGCCTCGCCTCGCCCTCCCCCACAGACTCCTCAGCATCCGCCGCCAGACCCTGGACCTCCTCCGTCTGCATCAGCCGATTCACCTGCGAGTTGTTGGATGATCGAATGCTGCAAGACACAGGCCGGGGCAGGGGCCAGACACACGGGGCATGAAACAGTATCAACACTATTGTGATGCTTCAACCTGAAGGCAGTGATTGAACTGCAGTGATATAGGGATGGTAAAATCGATAATAGATAAGAAATTATGATGGTTTTGGCCAAAATAGAACTAATTGGGCTTTACTTTCAAAAAGGTGAAAATCCAATAAATCCATATGAAGTTGGGTGTATTTAGATATTCTATATTGCAATGCTGCAGATACATAATTCAATCCAGCTTTGCATTACAGTAATAAAAATATAATTATTACAAATAATTATATTTGAACCAAATCGATTTGCGGTGGATTTCTGGGAGATTTCATAGTGTACTGAACTGAGGCTTAAAGAATCGTAGTGAAGCAGGAAGCAGTAGTGCAGTATGTTTCTGCTTCAGAGCAGAAAATGCATTTGTTGCTTCCAGGAACACAGTGGGACACAACCAGGCCATGCTCACCTGGCATACAGCGTGCAGAAGAGGAAGATGACCAATCCCACGATGCCTTGGGCGTCCCACCACTGCACTTGCCCGGGGGGTACAGTAGGGGAGGGGGCGGAGGTGACCACCTGGAGCAGGCTGGGGTTACACTTACGGTCTGAAGGTTTTGGAGGACAGGATGGCGATCCATGAGAAATACAATGAACTATATCTATCCAAAACAAATAGAAATGCACGTGCAACTCCACAGGTAATTCATATACTTGCATCTTCTAGTGCTTGGAACAACTTGTACAGGTGAAATCTAAACAAACCCCTGATCTAAATGACGGGGTTCTTAGCCCTTTCTAGCTACAGTGGATGTAAGACAGATCTGACCCTAGCAACCATTTTTATCTGCTTAGTAACAGATGCGATGCTCAGAGAGCAAATGTGTTTCACTTTTCAGGGGAAAAGAAAGTTATTTATCTTTCACATTTCTATCATTTCATGCTCTACAGGAGCAAAATGGACTCCACGTTCAACACAAAATGGTACTGCAAAACCTACAGAGTGAATCAGTGTCCTTTGGGACTGTAGTTAAACATTGGGACAGTCATTGTGAACAAAAATAGGACAACTGGCCTTTCCAAAAAGGTGAAGTACACATGTAAGGCATAGGTAGAGCAAACAAGAAACAAGCCATAACAAAAAAGGTGACACACATATGAAGGTGCACTTCAGACTTACTGGGGTTGTTGGTCATGGCTGACCAGGTCAGGTACATGGTGTACAGAGAGATGAGAGAAGACTGTAACAAGCCAGAGCTTGGCTGAGCTTCCTTTGGCGCGCGCGCACGCGCACACACACACACACACACACACACACACACAAATTAAGCCTCTTCTAAGGCTACAAATGAATTTTAATAGACAGTCTTAATGCTTTAATTTATAAGAACGGCCATGAGAGAAAGTGATAGATACGGAGACAAAGGGGGGGGGGGCCACAGACAGACAGACAAACAGAGAGAGAGAGAGAGAGAGAGAGAGAGAGAGGAGAGAGGGGGAGGGGGGGCACAGACCGAGAGATTTACTACCTGCACTTTGGGGAGAACAGAGACAACAGATACTATGATGCAGAAGATGAAGTTCAGGCTGATGAAGACTTTGTGCTCAGTGCAGTCATCTGGCTGCGTGTAGAATATGTAGAAGACAACCATCGCAGCAAAGACACAAATATAGTTCACAGTAGTGAAACTCAGCAGAGCTGCAAAACACACAAAAATTTAATGGAAATGTATCAAAAGGTCTCTCTGTTTAAACCAAGAGACAGCAGCATTTTTCAGCTGAAAATGATCCATGTTGCACGTTCTCTTCTCTCGGCATCCAACGATGGAGACAAAGAAACCACAGCGTTCTAAACTCCACCAATCAACCAACCTTTCACCAACTCCACCGCCCCATGTCACGGGGTCATAGGCATGACAGCGACCGCCAGCGTGCTTAACCATACCTGCGAACCAGCATCTCCTGTTTCCGTTCTCGGCGTTCTCCACCCATTTCTGGTTCCAGGAGTGAGCAAAGTCCACCAGCAGGATGAGCTGGATGAGGATGAACACAAAGGAGCCCACCACACCGAAATAGTACCACACTGCAATGAGAACAAACATAAGATATTCATAGACCAGAATATTAGTGTATACTAGCACATTAAAGTTCTCCAGTTTACTGTGATTATAATGTCTTAGAGTGATAACACATTCCTAGATATACATGTGCATGTATCTGGTTTTAGGTCTACAGCCCCAAGTCACGTATGTTTAGCAAGTCTAAACTTTCCGTTTAACAAAAGCAAAATGAACATGCTTGTCAAACTTCAAGGCAAACTTTCGCCTTTAGCTAATAATCATGTGTAGATAGCTTATCGAGGAGGAGTAATTAAACAGCAGGAAGTATTTCTGAAAACCAAAGAAAACATTTAAGTCATTCTAAAAGCAAGAAGACATACCCGTGTTAAAGGTCCCATCTGGAATGAAGAATGCTCCCACAGTTATGCCAACCAGTATTAGGAACTTAAAGAACCAGAATCTGGACGGACACACACACACACACACACACACACACACACACACGATGACTGCATCATCCATGGTAATTCTAAAGAGTCCATGTGACAGTCAGTAATGAATTTCCCATAAACCAAATGTCCACTAGAGGGCAGCAGTGCCACTCAAATTTCAATGGGGACTAACCCTAACCCTGGTCCAGCACTTTCTTATATGTCCAGTAACGTTTCTTCTTAAAAACGGTTTAAATAACCAAAACTACACAAAAGTGTGTAGTTCTCTCACACTGAACTACTTTATAATGTTACAATAGTGCAGTACAATCTGTGCATCTAACACACTTTGTAGAACAATCCTGGTTGTCAGAAAGCTGGTACACAGAAGAAACATATGATGTCAACAATGATAATGATGATGAACAACGTACCCATTCTGAATAGCAGCCCGTGGGTCCTTACTGCTTCGTACTCGGATCATGATGATGGAGAACAGGAAGAAGAAGCACACCATGGCAAAGCACATCCTGTACACAGACTTGTAGCCGACGATTATCTCGCAGTTGACCTTGCCTTCAAAGCCGGGTATGGACGTACTCCCTTGACAAAATCCAGGAATCTACAGATAGAGAAGTGTTTTACCCAGGCTTTCATTTGAATGCTTGAATGTCTGTCTCTTCTCCAAGACAAACATACTTGAAGACATTCATCAGATTCGAATCAACCTGTCAACTAGTATATTTATTTTTCTTGTGCTTTATCCATTGACTGTACAACAAATCTGCCGTACACTAGATAATAGTAAACAACATTAACCTGCCAAGTTACACAGTGATTCATGTCAAAGTGCTTACAAAGTGCTTACAAAGTGCTAGATGTTGACATAAGTTAGGACAAATGCTCCATAAACCTATACAGAGTTTAGTGAATTATAGCTAAAATGATGAAATAGAATATTGCTATATTTAATCTGATAATTCTGACAGAAAAATGTTTTCTTGCTTATTGGGGATTGTGGTCCAGAGGGCACACAAAACTGTAGGGGTAATGTTAGCATACCAATAACATAATACAATACTAGTTATGAACTAGGCCCCTTTCTCCATAGACTTTCTATGGTGTTCAAACTATAGCAGCACATTTTTAACTGTTTGGTGGTCAAGACAAAGGCTCGTGCCATCTGTTCCATTGTAGAGACATATACATAAATTTACCATTCTGATACAGCAACTTGTAGATGACCCTGTACATTTTGCTTTCCTTCTTCTGATTTGATTTCCAGTTCAAACCTATATGATTGAATTTCTCCAATATTACCACTTGCCATTGTGTAGCATACAGTAGCTATGCAGAAACCAAGAAGCAAAGCAAAGTGGGAGAATGACAGATCCGCACATACTGAACGAAGGCAAGGGTGTCTGTAAACTACCTTTAAACTAACTTTTTTCCTTGGAAATAACTTTTCTAAATATGGAATTGTCATTGATAGTTTTTAGGGATTTAATCAATGGTAAAAAAAAAGTGACTAAGTGTTCTTCATTAAAGAAATTTAAATGGACACGTGTGCTTTTCAATGAGAATAAATACTGTGCTAAACAGCTTTTTAAAAAAAAAAAAAAAAAAAAAAAAAAAAAAAAAAAAAAAAAAAAAAGCTCCCATATTAAGGAAGAGCCACAACTCTGGCACATTTGGAGGACACCCTCAGGACCATTAACTGTATGCGTCATAAAGGGTGGGCTGATGGGGTGTGTCAGGGATCACCTTCTCCAGCTGAGTCTCCATACCAGGAAGGATCATGATGATAGACACGATGGTGCCAAGGAGGAGAAAGAAGGAGAAGGCCAGGCGAGTTATAGTGGAGTTAAAAGTGGAAGGGCAGCAACTTGACAACACACATGGGGCAGAGCCGCACAGGCATGACACCTACAGGAGAGACATTAATTATCGTCACACACAGTATAGCAGTTATATTGTTTTGTTTTATAATAGCTAACCTTCTGAAAACACGAGGAGAAAAAAAACATTCGCCACATTCACATACTCGGATACAGATTCAGATACTCTAGCTTAAAAACACTGAAGATTAAACAAGCTCGTCATGACGTCTTTCACGAAACCGGAAAAGCTAGATTTAACCTCATTAACCAAACTAAAGAAACTTAGAAAAGTTAGAAAATTAACTTTCTAACATTAGAAAAGTCTAGACTAAACGTTAGCTATAAACGTTACGTTAAGGAACGCCAGTCTGTAATAGCACAACCAAAGAAATAACTTTGCATAGCTTTCTAAACTACTTACGCAGCTCGCAAGAGAACACAAAGCCATACAAGCACCCATTTTTACGTTGGTACACTCGAACTTAAACATAAAACACGGAAGCTACCGCTTCTCAACAAGTGAACTAAAACTCATCCAATGATTGGTTAGACGCTTACGCTTTACTGATAGACCAATCAGAATTCAATCCAAAGTACATGATCGTCTTATGGAAGATTTATAAAGATTTCTCTAATGGACTTTTGAGTGGGAAATTATCTAAAGACAGCCTGTGAATGTGCTTTCTGAAAACCAAGTAAAACGTTGAAATATAGCTACTTACATATTATTGCCTGCTAAGAAGAGATCATTCATTTCATTACTTTGCTGAGACTATAAAGTTAAAAGTGCCCTTACTTCTTCAGAATATATATATGATTCATTATCTCAAATGATTCATTATCTCAAAAACTTCAATGCCTTTCTCAAATTGACCTAATCAGTCCCCATTAAAAAATAAAGTTGGTCTATTGCAGAATCTTTGAATTATGACATGGAAATATGAATACAAAAATACTGCATTTGTTAAGCAATTTTAGCATCTGTATAAACTACAGTTAAAGCATAGTGTTTTCTTAAGTTTGTTAATATAAATGAAAAGCTAAGATTTTCGTTAATGTAATGTCCATTTAACCTAATCATTTCAGAATCATTACCAGCTGTTGACACTAGATGACACACTTATTGTTATTTCATTTGCTTGTAAAGATGATACTAACATTGATTAGACCTGTTCAATGATATTAACATTGATTAGACCTGTTCATTGGTGACAAATCATCTAAGAAAATGACCTGCTCATTTTCTGCCAGTAGATGAGACCAATGCTGCCAGGAGACAAACCAGTGCTGCCATAAGACAAACCAGTGCCTCATGTAGAGTAACTGATGCTGCCATCTCTGAAAGCACCTGCCCACCCTAGACCAACTGGAGTAACTGAGGCTCCATGTAGACACTGAAGTGTCAATTTGGACTAAATTAACATAATTAAGCATGGATTGGTTACTAGATGCCCAATGAAGGACAAGTTTCCTCTTGAGTCTTGGTCCTCCCAAGGTTCTGTCCTTAATTCCACACAGTTTTTCCTTGCCACTGTCACCTTTGGCTTGCTCATTGCAAGCAGCAGTCTGAACTATTAAAGATCACTGTTAAACCTCAATTAATTATCAGTCAGTTTGTTTGTTAATCACTTTCAGTTCTTTTTTGGGGGAGGATCAATTAAAGGAATGGTGTGGACAAGCCACAGTTTTGCACTGCTAGAACATATAAAAACAACAACCCTTTTAATGCTTTGAAATTGTGTGTAGAAAACCATTATGAAAAAGAAAGGTAAGAGGATGTCAGTGTCTAGGGTCCAACTTTGGACAGAGGAATTAAAAAAGTAACCTTCACTGGGATTCATCAATACCATTTCATTCTACCATTTAATCAGTAGTGTTAGATCTGTATTACATAAATAAATATAAATAAATGTGAACAGAATGTGAACATAAAATTAGTTTTTCTCCCCACTGAACTTGTTTAACTCTTCATTTACTAACTTGCCCGTGAACGCAATCCAGTGCCACACTAAACCCACGATGAGAAAGAACACTTACACAAGTAGTATTACCTGTAGCTACGCAGACATCAAAGTCATTGCAAAGACGAACTCGAGCAGAAAGCTTTGGCAGACACACATAGCAGTGGCTGGGAGGAAGCCCAGAGGGTGGCTGGCAGACCTGTCCGCTCTCTGCTGGGGAATGTTGCACGAGAAGTTAGACAGATGTCCTAAATAGTAGTGTCAAGGTCAAAATCTCAGCATAAAAACAGTTGGGGTGCATTTTTCCATCTGGCTGCACAGACGAAATGCCATGATGCCATGCTAGTAATACAGTTAGAGATGAATAATAGCCTTTACATTTATACAACATAGCAATGGTAAATAAGTTATTGTTTTTCAATGCAGCGAATGGGCCCCCCACACTTAACACTAGAATTCACAAATAGATTCTTTAACTTAAACTTATCCTTCACCATTATTATTAGTTATACTTATATATAGCCTTTCTCAGTAGCCAAGTATGTTGTACAATCAACACACTGCACACAATGGTTTTATATCCAGTCAACATACCTGTGAGAAGAGGCAGCTAATTGTAAACATAACACTTTACACACCTTGACAATTATGTGCAAACGCACAACCAAACTGCCTTCAGCGGAGCTTCTGAGGCAGAATGAATGAATATTGACGTGATTGGCTAACAAGAAAATGGGTGGAGATTTTCAAATACCACACGTTCACCCCACATGGTTCCTCTACAGTGAGCTGTAAAAATGACTTTACTGAGCAATATATACAGTATATTCAAGTATATACTTGTATATACATTTTATAAGAACTGAAGCAGTCAAAAGAAAAGGAAGCAGTCGGGCTAGTAGAGAAAGTTATTAGAACACACCAATAACTTAATTATTATAATAAAACATCAGTTCTCTGAGCAAAAATGGCAACTCACACTAGCAAGGTGTGTGTTTACGAGGAACGTACTGTTCCACGTTAACACCAGCCTCAGAGGCACCAGAGCATTTATATAGGCTATAATTCTGCAACTCCCTCAGAGATAACGTTATCACTATGACAACGTTTACACGGCTACATGCACTGCTTTCAGTTCAGTCATGAGGCACGGAACGACAAAAACAAGACGAAGCATTAATTAAAACACACACACACACATCAAAATATGCTACTGCTCAGCATTAAGTAAGATATCAAGTAGCCATTGTTTAGCCAGCTAGCTTTCTTATTATTTAATCGTAGCTTGCCTGCACAAAAACTTGCTAAAGAAGATGCAGCTTTTAAAGCAGCTTTACAGGTAGTTTTCAAGGAAACTAAACCCTTATAAACATGATTAACGATATGTTTACATATGCAACAAACAAATGACATCACTTTATATATTGTATTTGAAGCGGGGTCCAGAAGATCTTAGTTACGTCACTTTCATAGTTCTCAAACTGATGGAGTGTCCACTCGTCGGATGTAGTATTTTTTAAGGACCTTTGCCCCCAGGATAACCTCAAGCGCACAACCTGCAAGCTTTATTAAATAAAACTGATTTGATTTGACTTGATTAACACATGTTCGACTACCTGACCGAAAAAATATAAAGTAGCAAAATTATAAAAATATAAAGTAGCATCACTCCCGTCAGACTTCTTGCGTTACACTCGCCTTTGTAACCAATATGCCTTTTCAGTTATTTCAGGAGCGACCTGTTTGAAAGGTGTGAAAGAAGCATTTTAAACAATACCCTTCTTGATCATTTGTTTTATTAATGTAAATAAATTAATGTGAATAAAATATGATTTTAAACGTTTGCTAATGTTATATCAAGCTGTTACCTTCTAAATAAGACGAGGAATGTCGTAATTAAAAGGCTAGGGGAAAATGTTTCCTCGCACTGTGTTCTTCCCCCCCCTGTGCGCGGTGATCTTGGTACGGTCTTTCACTTATATCCAAAAGGCAGACTGAACTAGAAGAGCAACCGTGAATTAGACTCGTACTGAAAATGTATTGATATCCGTATATTTAAGAAAACTAGAAGCTCAATCTGCTGTCTGTTGGTAAACATGATAACTGAATAAAAGAAAAAAAATCGCTCGGATTTGCATTTTCCTTCGTGCGCTACAGGCTACCCATTTGGTAAGTGTACATCCAAATCTATACGGAATTAATTTCGTAATCTGTCACTGATAGGTGTTGCTCGAAATTTAAATGGATTTGGAAGCAATATATATATATACAAGTTTATTGTTTTATGTCTGGAATGCATGAACTGTTACTGCCACACGTGTTGGGACACATGTCACATTGAACATGTATGAAATGGGATGCGTTTTGCTTGTTTCTCGTGCGTAATTGAAACGTATATGAGATATGTGATGAAACATCGTCATTGAAAAAGACTGTTTAACTTTAGTTTTCTTATTTAAGGGTTATTATCAAATGTCATCTTGATAGAGTGTTTTCCGAAAACTAAGTCACCTGATGCACAGCAGGTGGAAATGTATAAACAATTTTATTCGCAGTAATGTTTGTTTAGGGTTTTAACCGGTGTATATTGGCTGTTATGGTTATATTGATAATTTGTTGTTTAGCACATGGACAGACATACTGAGTATAAGTATGTATGGCCGCCTGAACTGTGTACTTTGAGAAACCCTTTAACCACCTTATCCGGAATCTGGTCGCAACGAAATGAACATTTTGACATCTTTGAACGCGTGTTCGTTACATACACTGGCAGTAGATTGTATTTTGCCCTTAGACCCAATCCATATTAGTTCAATCCATGTCGTACTTTAATTGCAAAAATGGATTATTTTTGCTTGTTGTTCTCTAAGGTCACGAGACCGGGGGGGACCCCGAGAAAGTCACCTTAGGCAAATTCACGCGGACATCCGAGTCTAACACAAAGTTCATGTCCGTTGAAATGTGAGGCGGTTTGATAGACCTAAGAAATGTATGGAAACCGTCATGCGAAACTTTCCTTGTAAAGAGAGGGCATGCAAAAATAGTCTGAACGTTCTCACAGAAAGGGGGTCTAGATATAGCCAACGAAACTTCCTCAGGGTAATTTTATTTGAAGTGAAGTTTTAGATTCCCAGGCAACGAGGCGTCTATATTTTCAGCCTACTGTTTGCTACCATAGTACTGAATTTCTTCCTTATTACTGGTGGGTTGATCACTGTCCTCGTCTTTAAATAATTTCCTTCAGAAACATCGGTGCACTATAGCAGCATGTTTTTCTGTGCAGTGTGTTGTTCCTTAGACCTTATTTTTAAGCACAGGAAACGACCCCTCTGCCTTTCTAGTTCTGCTACTTCAGCCCCGGCCATTACATCTGCTGCTGTCATGGTCTGAGAGGCCTCGCAAACGTGTGCCCTGACAAATAGCTGCCGTGTCACAGATGCACCCAGCTTGTCATTTCCATCATCTTAAGGACTCCTGTCATCGTGTAAAGGAAGCTCCCTGTGGGAAGCTCCTATCTGAATCGGATATGATGGCAGGTTAAAAAAAAAAAAATATCCAGGTTAGTCTTGCCCTATTGTATCTGGTTTGGTCCCCACCCCCACCTTGTGTTCCAGATACATGTCTATCATACTGTGCGTAAGAAAGACGTAATGAGGACAGGGACACGTTGCTTGGTTGCCCTTCTGATCCCAGTGCCTTGCTGTGGTTGCATAAGATGTTTCCAGCAGCTCTGGGACAGAGTAGCATTCTGGGTAAGTCATCTGAAGCCGCCCACGCTGTGTTGGGCTTTGTGAGGCTCGCTGAGAAGGCCTTTATTTACGCCTCCTTTGTATTTACCTCGGAAACACAGGTCCTTCTCTCTCGGCCTGCCTCTTTCTCACTCTCTGAATGTCCAAAGCCACTTTCTTTATTTGTTCTCAGGATTGAGTTCAACTGGCATTTTACTGCCATCCAAACAGCTATCATGTTTATGCAAATGAAGAGGAATTTTAATGCTTAATGAGTCTAGAGGATGTAAGGGCTCCTCATTCTTCTGAGTCTGTCTGAATTTATCAGCGTTGTTCATAGATACTGTTGATGAATGGAAGACGAAGGGAAAGTTGACACTTTTGCCATGGAGTTTTTCATACTTCACCACGTCTAGATGTTGCTCACATTACGAGTTGTGTTTGTGGTGGTGAGGTTGCTCAAGGGTGCATCAAAGATCTTTTTTTTGTTGTTTTTTGTTTTATGCTACTGTTCGTTGAGTTTCCACCCCACTGTGATGTGTGTCATTTCAGGTCACTGTCTGCCCTTGGGGATCCCTTACAATACTGACATTTCCTTTCCCCCCACTCCCAATGCAAGTCTGCACTCTTGACAAAGACTGAAAGGTTTCATTGTAGTTTTGAGATGAAAAGGCTGGGGTGAAGTACTGTTTCTGGCATTGCTGCACCATACATTTTTGTTTTGCCAGACAGAATTCATTTATGATGTGGCAGGCTGTGGATTAGACATGGGGTTTATTCCTGTAACCAAAGCTGATTGATATGTTACCTTCACTGTGCATCACGATAAATCAAATGTTCTGAGCTCGGTTATTTGGTTTGATTAATATTTAAACAAAGTCCACTCCACAGTGGTGTGCAATTTTATAATCTGTTTGTGCACACAATGGTATTTGTTTTATATACTTGCTTTTTGAAGACTTCCTTATAGCCCCCCCCCCCCAACACAGACGCACGCACACACACACGCACACACACACGCACACACACACGCACACACACACGCACACACACACAGAAACATACATCTATGTCCGATTGTTCTTGCAAA
>JAOXYF010000027.1:5853371-5871237 GCA_028565775.1 Sternarchorhynchus goeldii | reverse complement strand
TAGTGTTTTATATATATATATATATATATATATATATATATACACACACACACACACACACAACTGTAGTAGTTGTAGTAAATTTAGCATATTATTCTTCTCTACAAACTGAATAATAATATTTATGTCTCCACCTACTGATTTATACATGCCTTCAGGTACTCTCAAAGCAGACATTGCTTTGCTGTCATTTGTCGTTATGGTGAGTAGGATCAGCCTCTGTCTCGTTTTTTTGTTCAGGATTAAGTTAACCCATTATTTAAAAAACAACCTGACAGCTTGTGGGAGATGCAGTGTACCTGCGGAGTGTGATAGAGAGGGAAAGGTTGACGAGGTGTAGGGAGTCGCACGCAGTATGGGAGTCTGGGTGGAGATCATCAGCTTCCTCTAATCCCCTCCACCTGGAGGGCCTCTTGACTCACCTGGAAGCATCCTCATCACTGCTTCAGTCTGATTCAATTTATTCAATGTGTTAAACACTGTAGTACAGGAGACTGAGATTCTAGACAAATCTAGAAGTATGGAAATAATGCTGAAAATGTCTGTACTCTCAAACACACACACACACACACACAGATCCCCACAGCAGCACTGATCCAAAAAAGTCCCATAAGGTAAGACTGGCACTAGTGTGTAGCACTGTATAGCATTGGGCGGGTGTGTGTATTGTTCCGCTGAACGTACGACAACATAAAAACATTCACATGCTGTTCAACGTGCCACCCAGCACTGGGAGAAAGACGAAACAATGATGGAGGAGAGAGGGATGTTGGCAGGAGACAGAAATGGAGCAACAGACAGAGAAAAATGAACAAATAAATCTTCCATAAACAAAGAGGCATCCTTGTTTGTGTTTCATAAACAACTGACAATGGCACATATAGATATAAAGACGTAGTATAAAGATGGAACAATGAAGCATTTTGGATAGCCTGATACATTTGATTTCTCATTTATTGTAGGTCTGTGCACTTAATCAACTCCTCAAATGACTGATAAACTCAATAACAATCTCAAACAACCCAAAGCAGCGTTTCATTTGTGTCCCATCTTACTGAAACAAATGGGTCATACCACTGCAGGGGGAGACAGGGGGGGACACAAATGTAAACAAGATATTGGTAATTCTAAGAAACAAAGGTGCATTCATTGTAATTGTTGGTAATATTTCATATATTTGCGGTTTCTGTTTATTTAGCTCCTGCTAACTTTCACTAATGTTTTGTTTCATCTTCTTTTTCCTCCTTCACTCCCCTCTCCTTTGGAGAATGCTTGGTGATGATTTCATCCTTTGTCTTGATTTAGATTACAGAGATGCGAATGGACCCCTCCTTACACACACACACACGCACACACAGTGGCAGACCTGTGACATCACCCCTAGACTTATCCCAACAGACAGAGTCTGGATTTGGCAGAATCTAAAATATTACTGCACTGGTATTTATCTGAACAAACAAGAATCTGTTATGAACAGGTGGATACCTGTAGACCTTACACAGCTTTAAGTATTGTAACAATGAATCGCTGGACTTTTAGTCAGGTTTTAAAGCTGCTGATTGTAATCTTAGTCAAGCAGCCTGTTTGTCACCGTTGTTCCAGTTTTTATCATGCTATATTCATTTGCATGGCTTAATAGTTTGGTTGGACATTTTTCCACTGTGGTGCTGATAAAAGTGTGTGAGTTCAGGCATATGGGTGTGGGTGTGAGTGTTTGTCTAAACATGACCTTTTCCTTCAGTGTTGGCACTCCCTTTGATGCTTCTGTTCTGTTCAGTGAAGTCCATCTTGATACCAGACAACTGCAGTGGACTGAGCTTCATTTTACCACACTGAGCCTCAGCATTCTCAATAAATTAATGGCACACAAAAACTGAAGGACCACTGGGGCCCTTCAGATCTCTGTTAGATCTCTTGTCTCTAAAGCACTTATTGTCAATGAAACTATCAAGAGTTTAATGTACCGTGTTTAACAGAAACTTGGACTAAACCAAATGAGCACATAGCATTAAAGGAAGCTCCACCTGGATACAATTACCTTCATCAACCTCATCTAACTGGTAGAGGAGGTGTCGCAGTAATTTATGATTTGAGTGCCACACAAAAACCTCATCGTAAATTTATTCAGTTAATCTCACTATTTATTCTTTACAGACCTCCAGGTCCATACTCTGAATTTCTTTGTCAATTTGCATATTTCATCTCAAACTTGGTCGTAATAGCACCAACTCATTACGGTGGCCATACATTCGCTCTGACATTTGGGTGAAATATAGAAAAGACAGTTATATGTCCACAGTCTGAAGCTGTCTCAGATCATTTCCTCATCTCATTTAAAATATGTATTAGCCAAAACAGGTGCATTCTGCCACACTACCACATAAAACATTCACAACAGCTAGTCAGTAATTTTTATTTGTTCACCGTCCGACCCCACACAACTTGATCTGGCAGCTGATTGCTTAGAAACATCATTCCATTATTCCTTAGTTAACATAACTATGTTAAATAATTAAAGAGAAAAAAAAATGAGCACCTTGATATAACGATCATACACACACCTTAAAACAGACCACTCAAAAATTAGAAACTAAATTGGTTGTATTCCAGTTAGCCTGGAAGGAGAGTCTCCTGAGGTATAGAAAAGCACTTAGGTGCTGCTAGAGCAAATGATCTCTCCATACTAATAAAAATAATCCTAGATTTTTATTTAATGTTGTAGTGAAACTAACAAGGAGTAGGACTACCACAGAAGCATGCACACCATCAACATGTGGAAGAAATTCATGAAGTCACTACAACAACAAAAGTTGAAAACAGACAAAATCCATACCATTATATAAAAGCCTGATGTTATACCCAATCATGTTGATGCCAGTTTAGCCATCAGTTGAGTGATTAGAAGGCTTTACTCCTTTAAATCAGACCAAATCATCCCTTACCTTAACAGGTACTACCAGTGTTAATTGAACCTCTTCAAAAAAACGATCAATTCTTCTCTTAGCACTTGATTTGTTCCTAAATCATTTAAACGATCAAACCCATGATTGAACAACCTGACCCGTCAGGCGTCCAACTATAGACCGATACCATACCTCTCCTTTATCTCCAAGATCCTAGAAAGAGTTGTATTCTCCAGCTGTATTCTTACCTACGCAGAAATAACATTCATGAAACTTAACAGTCAGAATTTAAGCCTCATCATAGTTGTAACAATTCCAGGGTATAGGACAGGGAGGGATCCATATGCAGGATAATGACCAATATAATTTATTAGAGCAGGCAAGGAGCAGAGTCATATATGGAAGGCAGGATCAGGAACCAGGTCAACAAACAAGCAAAGGTACAAAAGGGGCAAAAACAGTATCCAAAAACCAGGCAGCGAGTCGACAAACCCAAGAAGACAACAGGAACAGGCAGAGGTACAACAGGGCAAGGCAAAAAGGCAAAAACCAGGAACAGGCAGGAAGACAAATCCAAAAACCAGAACAACTAATACAAAGGGAATGCTTGGTAACTAAACAGGGTTGGCGATACTTCACAAAGAAGAGAGGGAATGGAGGATCTAATATAGGGGTGCTGATTACAGAAATGGGGAACAGGTGAGTGTGGAAATTTCCATGAACACATACGCTAGGGAGTGAGACACCTACAGGCCGGCTGAGGTACTGCCGGACCTGACATACCTGACAATAGTACAGACATGGCCTTGGTTAAAGTAGTAAACAATGAACTTCTGGCCTCTGAAGGTGAAGTTTGGTGTTCCTCAAGGTTCTGTTTTAGGGCCACTGCTTTTTACTTTGTATATGCTGCCTCTTGGTTAAATTATTTGTAAACATGGTGTGAGCTTCCACTGTTATGCTGATCATACTCAGGTCTACATTTCAGCAAAGCTAGGTGAGAAACACCAGCGTAGTAAAGCAGATGAATGTGTAGAGTTTATTAGGCAGTGTATGCTTAGAAATTTCCTTTCACTACATTCTGGTAAGACATGTACATGTACTTGGACCACAGGTAGACAGATGGAATCTTTTTGATTACAAAGTAACTCTGGATGATCTTGCAGTTACGTCAAGTACAGCAGTAAAAAGACCTTGGTGTGATTACTGACTCCAGTCTTTCACTTGAAGCCCATTTAGATAATATCACTAGGAAAGCCTTCTTTCACCTCAAGAACATTGCTAAATTAAGAAATGTAATGTTGCTACATGATGCAGAAATACTAGTTCATGCTTTTATTACTTCTAGGTTGGATTATTGCAAGCTTCAATTAGTCCACAATGCAGCAGATCCTTACAAGATCTAGAAGATGAACATATCATGCCTACCTTATCCTCACTGCCTTGGCTCCCTGTCAAATTTCATATTGATTATAAAATACTACTATATACCTATAAAGCAGTAAATGGTCTTGCTACACAGTACCTGAGTGAACTTCTGTTTCTTATGAACTGCCTCACCTACTTCAATCAAAAGGTGCTGGTTATTTGTGAGTACCTTGGATTATGAAGAGTACGGCTGGTGGCAGATCTTTCTCTTACAAAGCCCTACAGTTATGGAATAATCTTCCAGCTAGTGTTCAGGAATCAGACACAGTCTCAGTCTTTAATTCTAGGTTAAAAACTTACTGGTTTACTCAGGCATTTTGTTAATAGTTTTTGTTACTAATAATTTCGTTAATAATAGAAGGTGCAGAGCCAGGGGGTTCTCGGGCATGGAAGTGTTTTGTTAAACTGGGATGTTTGGATCCTGTCCCTGCCTTTCTTCACCTCCCACTCGGTCAAGTTACACATGCGACATTTGAGGCTCCAGGAAATACCAGAGATACAGATACCCTACTCATGATCTGCTGATCTGCCTGATCCACCCCGATTCCCTTCTTCTGCTTGAGTCTCACCAAGTGAACATCACTCACTGCTGCTAACGGATAGACTTTACTGTTTGTATTAATGTTATTGTGGTGCCTGATGGTCAGCCAGAAGAGCATGCCTCATTAAAACTTGGAGTTCATGAAAACTTCTTTGAGACAATGGTTGTTGTTAAATGCGCAATATAAATTACATTTTGACTTGACTGGGGTGAGCTGAGAATGCAACCCTAGCACACTGTGATTATGATTCACAATAGAAATTATTAAGAGGTCCAGTGAACAGTAGATATAAAGCTTCATAATGCGAAAGTGATCTGAAGGGAGGAGCATCATGATGACTGTCCCAATACTGAGATAACATGCACAGTAGATCAGAATCACAGAAGTCTGATTATCACACTCTAGACTTTCATCTATGAACTCATGCCTTACTAATCCTGTACTCTGCTCAGTGGAGTGAGAAGTGCTGGAATTCACATTGCTAAATATAAATATAAACAGAAACCCCCTTTTTGGAGGTCTCTTCTTCATTTACAAAGATATTTTATTATCTACTAATGTCATGAGCTCAACAGACTCTGATGACATAAGAAATAAGTGATTTTGGATAGCACAAAGCTATCCAAACCATCACAGATAAGATTAACTGCATCATTAGAATTCCATTTCATGGTATTCGGGCACGATTTGTTCTGGCACCATTTGTTCTGGAAGTTTGTATTGGCACCATTTGAGGTTTTAGCAAGCTACTTGTCACTTTCTTCTTCATTTTCCATTTCTTTGCTTTCATCCCTTTGTTTCCCTCATAATATCCCTTTATCTTGGTTATGATGTCATGGTCTCAGAGGTGTGGAATGATGGTAACATAGTCCTATTCAGCAAGAATTGGAAGGGCTTCCCTATCCCTCTTGCTCAGGTCACGTATTAGATCACCACTCCCCCTCCTTCTAGCCCTGCCCCTATAATAGAACGCCACTCCTCCTCCTTCTAGCCCAGCCTCTGTATTAGACTACCACTCCTCCTCCTTCTAGCCCTGCCTCTATAATAGACTATCACTCCCCCTCCTTCTAGCCGAGTCCCTGTATTAGACTATCACTCCCCCCTCCTCCTAGACCTGCCCATGAGTGAGCAGAGACATCATCTATACCCCAGTGGCATGCTATACTGAGCGCAGCACAGAGAGTGCAGATTTAATATGGTCCCTGAACAGCCATGGGACCCACCTGGGTGCCACAGTAACATATCACTGTGCCAAAACAAATACAACTCACTGGCCTGAGAATCATTAGAACACAATGCATTGCATTTTTAAAGGAAGACACTTTACAATTTAAACAGTAAAGAAATATGTAAATATAACTAAAGACCATTCATAACAGACCATGATAATGGTTAAATGCTTTATGAGCCCTGTGAGTAACACAAGTCTGTTGTGCTTTTACATCCAATCAACACACACACACACACACACACACACACACACACACACACAAAGTGAGAAGCAGCAACCAATCCCACACAGCGTACTTTCAATATATATTTGTCTGTTTCTATTTAAAACAATTTTCAAAATTAATAAAACAATATTCATAAAGAACATATGCAAACTATAAAACACTTCAACAAAAAGCCCTTGTGCTCCAAATGACTCTGCAAAAAGAGGAACCATTTTGAAAGTGTGACAGGAAATGGTGTGAAATGGCAATAATGTATCAATAGCAGAGATTCAGATTTACGGTCCACACTGACCCTAGCCAGTGCCTATATGAAGGTGGCTGCATACCTACATATCCTGAGGGCTGCATACCTACATTTGGCAGGAATAACCTGGAAAAACATGGTCGTCCTAATGTGGCTGAGCCATAGAATCACAGAGGAGCCCCTCCTCCACCTACTGTCCATTGCTCCATCTAGAAAGCGGGTCCCATCTGTTGGACCTTCCTAATGAGTGAATCTGAGACAGGGCCATTAGCACTGGGGTCTGTGTGTGTGTGTGTGTGTGTGTGTGTGTGTGTGTGTGTGTGTGTGTGGTAAAAATGCAGCTGATCTTACCAGCTTTGTGTGTGGAGCTTATGCTGAATCAAATTTATCTTAACATGAGGTTATATTCTCTTATTCTGTAAATGAAACCTGTTATTGTCATCTTTAATATAGAATTGATGTTCTATGTAAACATGTAGAATTGATGCTCCATAGTACACAGGTACCATTTTATATAAATAATTCATTAAGTTCCCTTCCTTGGAATGCTACCTTATCACGGTGGAGAGGTTTGCGTGCCTGCAAGTTGCCTGCAAGCTAAGTTGTCAGGGACAAAACACAAACATTTCCTAGGTGATGGGCCATACGAAGGGTGATCCACAAAAACCCTTATGGCAGCCACTAATGGGGACCCAGCTTCCCTTGCCTGGATTAGGGATACTGGGGCTTCACCCTGGAGCCAGGCGTGGGGGACGGGCTCCACGGCGACCACCTGGTGTCCGCGTCTCCACCCATGGGGCCTGGCCGAGCTCAGCTTGAATGAGCTCCACGGGCCCACTCTCCCATGGACCCACCACCTGTGGCAGAGTTAGTTATGGGGATCCGGTGTTGTGTGGACAGGATGGGAGCTGAAGAAGGGAACCTGGGGCCTTTCCATAGCTCCTTGCTTCACTTTTCTCCGGTAGACGAGAGGTTGCTTCCCTGCTCTGCATGTTGTTTGATGGACTCCACTGTTCTGATGGGAGACTCATGTTGCAATGCCAATAATACGTGGAAAGGCAGGAAGTACTGGGAGGATTGGCCCCTCTGATCTGGCTCATCACAGAACACCATGTTCAAGCACAAAGGTGCCCATAAGTGCATAGAATAAGATAGATGGCTACTGTACCCTTCCTTGTGCTATAATAGATTGCATATTGAACACAGCCTATCACTACTTCTGTTCTACACACAATAGGCAGTTCTTGTTTATTTCTTATCATGACAGTGGGAGACCTGATTCAAAGATTATGAACACAAGCACTTTGAACAGTTCAGGAATGGTAATAACTTTAGCATGCTTAACGTATGAGGGGTGTTAACGAGGATCAGGTAATTAACCCTTTGTAAGAGAATGTGACAAAGTGCACATATTTGTGTATGAATTGCTGGTTACAGGATAGACTTCATAGTTTTTCTACATGCCCTGACCTCTCTTCTCATTCACAACCGCTTAAACGTGCCCCAACATCTCTTCTAGTACACAAACACTTACAGCATGCCCCAACCTCTTCTAGATCGAGACACTTTTCCTCTTCAGTTATTTAGTGAGCTTAAACCCTGTCTTACAAGGTGGCTTATATACGTCTTCAGTACTCCTGATGAATGTTTTTGTTTGTTTTTTTTTTCAAAAATGTGAGTCACAGTCTTCAGTGTTCCACCAAATAAATAACCTATGGATAAGTAAAAACAGTTGTTTTAATATGTGCAGTTATTACTGATGGGAATCAACATTTTTAATTAAGGAATGGATTGGAAAATGAAACTATTTTATGTGGTAAAGTGACTTGAGTAGCTACACATATTCACAAACTTAACACATAAACACACAAACATACCACATGGGGGACAGAAAGAAAATATATAAAGTGACTGCAAGAGTGAGAGAGAGAGAGAGAGAGACAGAGAGACAGCACACACACAATTTGACTACTATGAATAAATGATTGAATGGGGGTTGGGGAGGCATCTACGTTTTAAGCTCACCATTCTACAGATAGAGAGAAAAAAACAGCTGAATAAGCTATGATGTAATATTATATTATATAATATTGCCTGATTATACCATTTCCTTCATTTTTTCTCACTTCTTTTCACAAGTATATGATGAAACAGCCGCTACTCCAATAGTGATGAGCGTAAGCAACACATGAACCAATGACACGACCACATTTACCTACACTGACCAATCACAGCAAGGGTTTGAAAAAATTCCAGAAAATTCCGCTACCTCTGAGGCCTAAAATGCTCTATACTGATAACATGGGTCACACACACACATGCAGAGCTCTTGCTTGGCCATTCCTGAGTGTGTTAAAAAAGATATTGTTCTCATCCAACTTGTTAAATACTTGTTGAAGTTGTATGATTTTACATATAGTGTAATGTTGTGAAGAGGTTCAAAACATCCAAATCCACACACAAAAAAGTTCTCTGGTCACAGAATCGAGCTTCTCAGTCCCCTGACTGAGTGGAATGAATGTGAGAATGAATATGAGAATATGACTGTGGATTATATGTGATCTTCCACCTTCTGCATTATAAGAGACGAATCAATGCTATTATCTTGACATAGGAAGGATACACAATATACTAAATGCAAGAGAGCAAGCAATAATTTTTAAAGATTCTTTCATTCTTATTTAACCACTCTTAAAACATGGATTATTATTACAGTTTGCAGAATAACATCAAAAATGTTTCCACAGCATTTTTTGCCTATATCATGAAGTGTGGCAGTCATTTTGGTGAGCACTCTACCCTTCCTAGAGATTGGTGGGAGCTGTGGGAAGACTGTACTGCTTCCTTTGGACTGGATTGAATTGGACCATTTGGTACTCTGAAGGACCAGTCCAAACTGCTCTTGCCTGCCAAAATCACTTGCCTGAGCTCAGTAAGAAAATCAATTACTTAAATTTTGAGTCACATGTGGCTGGAGAGGCAGAGAGAATTTATGAGGCCCCTTAACCAGCCCCCCCCCCTCCCCGCAAATCCCCTGGCACATGTTTCAAGTTCAGGTCCAAGTCATCAGCCTAACTGTCTTTGTCCTGAACAAAACCTTGTGGTCCAGGCCCTGGTGGGAGTTTGTAGACATACAGGCAGACCCCACCATCTGCTTCTCTCCCTCTCTCTCTCTCTCTTTCCAGATACACACTCACAGACACACACGCCCAATATTACCTTAATTCTGTAAAACCTCTGAAAATGAACTGGGCTATTTCCATGTTAGCAGTCCCACAGCATCCCTAAGCAGGGATATTCTAGACAATCTCTTTGTTTAATTTTCTCAAAAACTATGAGACAGGCACAAAACAGGAATGACAGAAAGACCCATCAATGTGACCTCATACTGTTTGATAATCCAAGTAGTGTATTCTCACACTACATAGAAATTAAAATCTAATAAATGCCAACATCTGTCACTGGTTTAAGTCAAGTAAGTCAGTGTTACAATCTGTCATTGATTTGTGACAGAGGAACATCTAAATAAAATTCCTGAACTTTCTGATAATTAGGGATTAGATGCACTGTCAAGAACAAGGGGCTTCAACGAGTTACATGCCATGCGTAGTTTATATCATTTAACCGGACACTAAACAGCTCGGAAATTCTGTACAAAAATTAAACTGCCATCTCTATACCTCAAAAAGGTTCACAGGCTAATAGACGAGAGAGGAAGATATCGTAATTTATTTTCAGCTTGTTGTGACACACAATACAAACCCAAGCACATGAACATAAGAAGGTGGTATTCTGTAACATGCCGTTTTAAGAGTCTGTAATCTTTCATACTTTAGCCTAACGTAATTTCACCTGTACAACATTATACCATTAGGTATTATTTGTAAACTGTCAACATTATGCAAGTCAGGTGGGTTTTATGAAATTCGTTCATGACCGAAGAACTTTACATTTTAGAAATAATGCAACAATTTGCTGTCCAAAACATAAATGATTGTGTACATCAAAACTATATCTGACAACCGTGAGGGAACAAGTTATATTAGAAAACAAATAAAACGTCTGCTAAGCGTCGGCTAACATTTCTCTATTCGTAACAGAAGGCCAGTTTAAAAGGTCAACATCCAAGATATTATTTAAATCAAGAGCTTACTGAGCTTAATGACGCCTCCCTGGCACTTTCACAAACAGTGCCGCAAGCTATGAAGGGAATGTACATGAAAGTAGATGCACTGATATTCAAAATGTGCATGTTTGCCAGAACAATATTGTTAGGTCTATTTACAAAAAGGCTTACTAAATAGATTCACGTGCAATTCATAACTAGACAGAAGTAGGCATAAATCATTAGAATCACTAGAATCACATAGGCGAATTCACAGCAAGGCTCTATATCAAAACACTGTTCTAATTTATTTTAAACTGACAAATACATAAATAACCAAACCTCCTCGTGGTCTTGTTTAGACGTGTCTGAAGCGATGAAAAACTACACTTTCCACAAGTTCAACAGATGCAACCAATAGAAGAAAAGAACGCCATGTGACGACATTACATTCGGTCTTCTTATGCGCGAGCCAGCAACTCATGGGGTAAGAAATCGGCGCGAGAGGGACTCTGTGAGAACCTGAACCTGTTTGTCGAAAAGGTGGGTGTGACTGTTATTGAACTTGGTCACATTAAAAAGATTTGTTTGGTCAAAAAAAAGGTTCAGTGATGATCTTCATATTTCACCACAGGTGGTTCCTATTTGTAAAACGGTTATTTTTTATTGTTAATTCGTTATAAACGACTTGGAAATACCGACAGCCTCGCAAGTACAGTTCCCCTCTCTAGTCATGGCTGTAGCTTGTCTGTTCGTATACCTAAAGAGAAGTTAACTTGGCTAACTCGTTAGTTGGCTAGTTAACTAAGCGAGCTCGTTTGATCATTTTTCTTGCAGCTTATTTTGATCACCGTTATCTTTTTTTTTCTTTGAGCTTTGACTGAGGCTTTCTTTACATGGTTCGAAAATGATGTAGCATACTGGTTGCATGTTACGATTATACGTTATGCCCCCCTCCCCCTTTCCCGTGTTCTGGTTTACAAAAAACGGTTTCTAGGATGGTGGTAGTAGCTATCTAACCAACTGTTGTTAGTCGACACGGACTAGCGTTAGTGACATTTTCAGAAAGCAACGCAGAAGACACGAGTCGTTTTGCATATAGTTGTCATCTTTTAACTGTAGTGAGGTAATACAGTGTAAACACTGCCTGAGCTAGCTACTTTTCTCCTTTAAAATGTCTTATGTGAGATGTTGGCTAGCCTTAGCTAAGTGTCTTCACCCAGATCATGTCCCGCAAAAAATACTTTTAACATATTTTAGTTTCAGCTCGCACACAAAATGAAGCCTTTTGTTAATTCCGAACCAAATGGCACCTGCCTGCGGGCGGTGTTTGAGGGGCTGTTTGAATTAATCTCGTTGGTTTTATTTCATTATGGACTTGACTGGCTGTTTAACTAGTATGTTGGTAGACGCGGGGCTGAGTAGCAATATTTAAGCGTAGTGGGACACGCGGTACCGCCTGTCTGTCTTTGTTTGCAGCCGTTCTCTGTCGACAATAGAGACTGCTTTGTATCGTCCGATGTGCGTTTTCATACTGTAACAGTTTACATTAAAACGCATTCAGATCTCGGAATCATGCACGGGTTTCGTATTTTTATTTTCTTGGAGCTTGGTCATTCATGGCTAGCATGATTTTTCCAGTTGTAAATCTCGCCATTTATTTGCAGGAATTACAGTGCGCGCCTTTTTACCCGTGAGGGTACAGAGTTGTGAACCCTTTGAACCTTCCTCTATGCGCGCCAAACCTCAATGCATGTCGGGGCGGTTACATATAGTGCTGGGTGCTGCCATCACCTCACTTGTACAGTTGCCCTTGTAGTTTTGTGTATCACTGCAGATTTTCCTGCACCGTTTTACAAAAATGTAAAGTTTGACATGGTGACACAAATGAAAGTGAATCAAATGGGTTACTATACAAGACGATGAAGATAACACGAGATTGGATGCCCTTTTTAACTAGTGCGTTTAACTGATCAAAGGGTGTCGTCGCCATTGAGCTGTCACCTTCTACCCCCCCCCCCCCGTTCATTTTAACTACCTCTCTATGATCACAAGCATTGGAGTGTATGCTACAGAAGTTTCTAGTAGCCGCTAGAGGGCACTTACTGCTTATGTTCAACGGGCAAATGCATTTTTCAGGAATGTGTTCTTCCCTCAGGTGTGAAGCTTAATTCTGACATCAACTGCTACAATGGCCTCCTCTGCTGGTAAGTGGGGAAACCAAATCTATATAAACATTTTCATAGAAGTTTTCTTCTTTTTATTTGGCTCATGTGGCATTTTGAAGGCTACTCTTACTCCTACTATTTACTCTAATTAGATATTCAAGTGAAGGAGCTGGACAAGCGTGCCTCTGGCCAGGCGTTTGAGGTCCTTCTGGGAAGCCCTACATCAGACGGCAAAAGCGAATTCCCCCTCTCTCCTCCCAGGAAAAAGGACGTGTCTCTGGAGGAGATCCAGAGGAAGCTGGAAGCAGCTGAGGAAAGGCGCAAGGTAGGCCTGTCTCTGTGCTCTTACTGGTCCCGAGTTTAGTCCAGTACTTTCATGTTGTGGCTTATAGACAGTTTGGGGGGGGGGGTTGCCACTTGGTGTGGTTCTTATCTTGATATTGCATGGCTGCAGCCCTTATCCCAGTCCTACAGCCCCTTTGAGGAGTCATGTGATTTTTTTTTTTTATTATTATTTTGATTTTTTTAAATCAAGTGTTTTCTCTTACCCTTATCCCCAAGTCCCACGAAGCTGAGGTTCTGAAGCACTTGGCTGAGAAGCGTGAACATTGCAAGGAGGTGCTACAGAAAGCTATGGAGGAGAACAACAACTTCAGCAAAATGGCAGAAGAGAAGCTCAACCAGAAAATGGAAGCCAATAAGGAGAACCGCACAGCAATAATGGCAGCCATGAATGAGAAATTCAAAGAGAAGGTACTTGGCGAAATAACTTTTCCCTTTTGTGTTTTAACTGCCATCTCGTTTCCCTGTTTGGTTGGTTGAAACTGCTGTGTCTATGGCTTTTAAGGATAAGAAGCTGGAAGAGGTTCGAAAGAACAAGGAAACCAAAGATTCAGCTGCTGATGAAGAGAACTGAACTGTACAGTTGCACGACCTAAAAAGGGTTTTGTTTTTATTTTTACTTTACATATCCAAAGATTTATTTTTCCATAATTTCTTTGATGGCCAGTATGTGTTCACTGCTCACTATACTGATTTTGTTTGGGGGTGGGGGTGTGTTTTGTTCTTCCTTTTAAGTAAAAGAAAATGTAATGTTCCACCTTGATTCTACATTTCCACGTCTGCACTGCACACATTTTACACACAACTGCTGGCCGTCAAGTCAGAGCTCCTGTTCTTTTGAATGTGTAGCTTTAACGCAGGTCTTCAATATTAATGGTGTTACCTTTTTGAAGGAAGCATCTCCATGAATCCTTAACGTTTCTATTAAAATATCTTGTGCCCTTAAAATGTGCCCATAGGTCCCATCTGTTTTCTAGCACTTGTGGAAAAGTAGCAGGTTTTAATGGGCTGCTGTGCGTTCTGTCACTAGTGTTCAGCATAGGAGTCCTGCTTTGTAATTGCACCTATTTTCCTGTCTTGTGTTTGCTGCCATTTTTGTGTTCATACAGCTGGAATGTGAGCATGGGCCTGTTTTTTTTTTGTTTTCGTTTTTTGTTTGTTTATTTTTTTAAATAAGCACACGACTGTTCTTTGCTGGAGAGGTTGGCCATCTCGGCACATATGTGAAGGGCTCTGCTCTACACAAGGAATGCAAAAAAATGAGCAATACACCTTGGCATCTCAATGGTTAACTTGTTGACTCTTGTTCCAAGAAAAAAATAATAAACAAAATGCTATGATAAGTCTGCTTGTGTTTGATGTCAATGATAGTTTACATGACTACATTTTAGAAGATCTAATCACTTCCCTATTGTGATCATACTTTTGTATAGAGTGATTTATAGTTTCAAATCATGTTTTTGAAGTGTTTAATACTTTTATATCCTTTTGTCTCTAGAGTAAACTTTCACTTCATTATAAATCAGTTTAAATGTAAAAATGGTGCATACTCATCCAGTCCTTTTGGGGGTTGGTGTGGGGTTTCTTTTGGTAAGAGGGGTTATTACAGATGTTCTTATTGGAACACTGTTGGTTGTGCAAAACTAATCCTTTAGCAACTGGTACTATTGCATGGTGATATATGTAAAGTTCTGGGACCTTCTACAGACGTGCAAAAGCACTATAGATCAAAGCACCTATTAAAAATGCTTCATACTTTACCAACTTTTTTTGATTATCTGGAATACATTGTCTTATTAGTGATTCCATTGCAAGAGAACTGGATTATTATTATTTTAAATTAAAAATCACACTTGGCCCAAGTTGAGAGCAGATGCTCTTTCCTGTAATGAATTTAAAATGTTTTCACGTCTTAAATTTACTGGCCCATTTTAGTTCAGATTATGATTATATTTACTGTTAAAAAAGTAAAGCACTCAGTTTTCTGAATATCAACATCTGACTTTGCCTTTGCTAGATATTTAATTTTGCAAGATTTTTCACAGTAAATAATTTAATATTTTAACTGCATATATAGCACATTTCATTGTCAAAATCATATAGCATTTTACATAGAGAAGAATAAACAAATTTTGACAAATTCTAGGAAATTCAAGGTAAAACAGACATTTTCCATCCACTTACCAGAAAAACGTGAAGTACTCACGGTCTACTTTAATACAGCCAGGTCTAGATCTCTGATGCTACACACACGTCTGTTCCACAGCAAATAACTTGAACGCATAGACATGGCATTTATCACATGATAACAAAGATTAACCGCCCAGCTAGTGAGACAGATGAGAGAGATGCACTACAAGCTAGAACAGTTTAAGATTACTGTCATTTGCTGAAATCAGAGAAGACGTGTTTGCTGTTCTGCAATCCACTCTAAATTTTTACTATTATTATTTTTATTATTTTCATGACTAGAAGGATTGTTCCATTTCTATCCTTTATTTGTAGCCCACGCAACTTGTGTAGTGAATACACAGATAACTAACTCAGTAGATTATAATGGTCTCTGGGGCATAGAAGCACAGTTCAGTTCAGTAACCTTCTTGCTGTCATGCACACAGTGGCTATAAACTGACCAACAAGTGAACTGTAGGGCTTAACTGTACACACGATGTCTCTCATAAATGTTTGTGAGTGGGTGGGTGTATGCAAACAAAAATGTTTTGGCACTCGCACAGCGTTATTCTTGTAGTAGCATTCTGTTACGGCAAGACTGCAGCAGAAAAGGGGGAGTCAAACACAACACGGGCAGCGCTGAATATAAAGATGAATATAAAGGTATCGAGGGTAAGAAAAGAAAAACAAGACAGACAGTGGACTAAGAAAGGAGAGAGAGAGAGAGAGAGAGAGAGAGAGAGAGAGAGAGAGAGAGGGTTTCTTTCTTCAAACACCTTCTCTCGGATGTAACAGCTAACCTGGTAGCACATTTTGTCACGGCACCATCACAGCAGTGCCAGGTGGGGGCGGCAAAGAGGACGGTAACAATTCTGTGGTATATTCATCTTTATTTGAATATCAAAGAGATATTCTACAAGTATTATAGGACTTACAAAAATGATTAATTAAACTCATTTTAGGTGAATATGTCTGAAAAAGCATTTGCTTGTTTTTCATTTGCAACTTCAGGATTAACTCAGTGTTTCAGTACCAAAGTGTGACCATTTGGGGGCAGCATTACACAAGGCACTAATATTGAAGAAGCCTTTCAAAGCTTTTTGCTGGTCGTGGTGTGATTAAACTGTCTTGTACTGAGCAAATTGTTTTTTAAATAGAACGCCATTTTACTTATGTGGAACTGCATATAATACTCTTGTAGACTACTTATCTATCTATCTATCTATCTATCTATCTATCTATCTATCTATCTATCTATCTATCTATCTATACACACACCTTTATTTATACAATAATTGCATAATATTTATTTTTTGGGTTCTTCAAATGTGCCGACAACCTAAACATTAGACATCTGTGTCATGACTGGCTGTTCTAACAATACTGAAACTCAAACGAGTAATGAGGCGGTGACGCAGGCTACACTGCATAATGACAGTTACTTTATGGTGGAACATTCTTCTAATGGGCCACTTTCTGGAGATGTATACCCTTAGGGACGATGTGTAGAAGTGCTTGGAGATGGTTCTACAGGCCACACATAACACTAGAAATGACCTCTTGGAGAGATGTCATGGAGAGGAGGTCATGGGTATGATTGGCTAAGGTCAGAACGTGGTCAACACCCGCAAGCACTGCGCCCTATCGATCCATTGCTGAGGTTAGGAGAAGCCTACACCAGGATGGCGGCCTGCACGCTCGGCTTAAAACGTGATGAGCGAGACGAGGAACGGCGGCCGCAGATCACTGTGGCAGCGGGAGCGAATAGCTCTTCCCGCCAGGGAACACTTCTCACAGCCAATTCGCTCGGTCACTGTTCGCTTTGAGCCGTCCTCGCATACTCCGCGCTGAGGTTTCGCTAGGGAACAACAAGTGGCCATGCTTTGAAACATCGGAATAATTAAAAATACCCCCCCCCGCACTAAAAACAGTTATTGTCGCAGAACTACAGAAACATCGAGAGAGAGAGAGAGAGAGAGAGAGAGAGAGAAAGAGAACTAAGCACAGAACGAGAACGGCGCACTCTCCCGCCTGACAGCAACGGGCTGTGCCACTAATGACCTCTCATGATTAAACTCGCTCTACATGCACCCACGCAGGTAGGCAGCGGCTCAGCGGGTGTGTGCGCTTGACGTGTGCGAGGCGTCGTCGACACGCGGCTCGTTGACCCCGGGGAGAATCTCCCTCTGCTAGCCCACTCAGCCGTGACACACAGCCTCAGCGTGGGCTCGGCTCGGGGCCGCTCACGCTGAACTCGCACAGCTCTGCGCCGTGGTTAAAGCGAGGTTTAGGCACACGGGATGATAAGGCACAAAAGGTAGGCGCCTAGCTCTCTCAGTTCAAATTGTTAAAGCTGCCAAAAAAGATGCAAATTGCTTATTGTAAGGTAAGCTACTTTAGCAATGGTTTTAGCCAGGAGTTATGAAATGGGGGGGGGGATAGATTTTCTGAAAATTTTTTTCTTTTGTGTCTTAGAGAGCTCACGTAACACTTTGGCTGGTTACTTAT
>JAOXYF010000027.1:5835720-5852123 GCA_028565775.1 Sternarchorhynchus goeldii | reverse complement strand
GCTGCGACGCGTTGGCCATCAGCAAGGCCATGTCCAGCATGCCCTCCACCGCACTCTTCTTATTGGCGTACTGGTTCCAGAATATTCTGATGATGGGGACTAATTAATTCACCTTCAGTCCATCCAGACTTTTCGCTCTGGGTCCATCTGTTGAAGTACTACCCCTGATGTCTGGCGTTTGAAACATTTATTATGTCTTAATGGGCATTTACGGGTGGGTGGTAGGGAAGAGCTGCTGGAGCCTGGCCAAGCACAGACTGGCAGGGGTATATGATGGTGGTTGATGGATGGCTGCTGGAAGCCCTGGGAACTGCTGAACCCTGGCTGATGGGGGCGGGGCTAATGCCCGTGCTCCTGGTGGCTAAGGCGGGGCTAAACAGTGATTGAGAGAGGGATGGACGAAAGGGAGCCCAGCAGAGCCACATGAAGACCCACCTTCCTGGCTGTCCTTGTGAAACTTGCTGGAGGTGGAAAGGCTTGGGCCCAAGCCCTTCGGATTCTGAGCATCCATTAACCACCCTGTCACCATAAACACAGTATCGGCTCTCCCACTCGATGTCTCCTTCTTTCTCTCCCTCTCTCTCTGAAGTTGCCTTAAGTATTTTACACTCTTATCAGGACCCCCACATTTACTCACTCACACACACACAGACACACACATGAGAAATGAGCTCAGCACAGGGATGTTAAGGTTTGTTAATCGGAGGCATGAAATAGTGCATTACTGACAGATAACTGCCTTTAATACATGTTCATGTGCTCATACTATGCCTCATACATACGTACTTTGCAAGAATCTGCCACTGTGGTTACTGTAGTTATGGGAAAACTGAGTCAACTGTAATGTCACTGCAATTGACTGTACTTGATCTGATTGGTTGAGAATTGTTTATATTCGCTTATGCACCCAATTCCTTCCTCCAACTGCCCACAATATCCTTAGACAGGCAGGAATTTTTTTTATCTGGTTCCCATTAAAACCCCCACAATATCCTCTTGCAGGCTCACTAACAAACTGTGTAGGAGAGCATTTTTACAGTTAAGGAACAGATTTATATTACACTCCCTTCACGCACTGGTCATCTCTGACTCTTATTGTTAAATGTGCTATGATTTCGCTTAAATTGTGTGAAGCAGGCTATGACAGCATGTGTACTAAACATCCTGCATGGTTTGGGTTAAAAATAATATAATAATCATAGACCAGTCATCATAACATTAAAACCACCTTCCTAATGTTGTGTAGTTCTGACTCGTACCACCAAATCAGCAATTACCCATCGAGGCAACGACTGCTGAAGACCTCTGAAGGAACCAAGACGTTGGCAGCAGAGCCTAGAAGTTGTGAGGTGGCGCCTCCTTGGATTGGACATGTTTTTCCAGCACAGATTCTCAGTTGGATTTATATTTGGAGGGCAAGTCAACACCTCAAACCCTTCCTGAAAGCAACGTGTATTCATCAAACCAGGCCACCGTCTTCCATTACCCCATGGTCTAGTTCTGATTCTCAAATTCCCTTTGTAGGGGCTTTTGGCCCTTGTTACGGTCGCTCAGATTGCTTCCAACACACCAATTTCTGAGTCCTGATAAGAACTCAATCCCTTGACAGAAGCCATCATAACAAGATAATCAATGTTATTCATAATGCTATTCACCTGTCAGTGGCTTTAATGTGGTGGCTGTTCAGTATATATGCCGTATGTCATTCTTCAAAAATATATATGTAGTAAAAAAACTGAAATTTCATACAAAACTTATAAAAGTTTCTTAAAGTTTAATGTATAATTCTTGATGTTGACATCAGAAAGGAGGTGTAGAGTGTACCCATCCTGTAGAGTGTTCAGCGGATCAGTGGAGAGAGTTAAGCAGCTTTCAATTCCTTAGAATTTATGTACCTGGTCTCTTACTTGGTCAGTCAGCGTGTCACACCTCGACAGAAAAAATCCCACAATGTTTCACTTCCTTAGGAGGATAAGAACTTGCCTGACAGCGTTTCATTAGACTGTACACCATATAAATATATAAAGACAATAAAGTTTAATTAAACTGAAAGTGTAGGGTATGTCCTGGTAACACATACATGGTCTGTAATAAACACAAGTGTGTGGGGTCATATATGAAAAAATATATGAACTTATGATTTTTACTGACATTTTGTTGAAGGGCTTACTGGGAAAGATATATTTCTGTGAGAATGACATGAAATGCATTATATTAAGTGGAAGGTATCCTCGTGCTGTATATGTAATTGAGTTATTTATTTCTGAAAATCCAGTGAAATATACTCCTAAAATGCACGTAAAGCCACCGTCACTAATTTTCGAAAGGTTTTGTGAAAGTTTCAGGCAACTGCAAGTTTAGCCATTTTAATTTCAGTGTTGTGTTGCAATACCTTCTTAATGCCAGGGTTGCAATTACCACTATCTCAGTCGCCTATAGCACCAACTTACAATAACAAACGACCAGTTAGCTGATTACGTTTTGACATCTGGAACGGACTGAACTCCATAAACAGCAAATAAAAGAGCCAATAACGAAGCCAATGAAATGGCCAGATCTCATTATACCCAGCATCTCATCCATACAGCACACGCTAACATGTCCCAGGATAACAATTATGTAAATAAATTAAGCAGTTTATTTGATTTATGTGACGGACACATTAAGGCAAGGAAGCATTTGAAACTCATACAAGAAAAGGTGTTATTCCCCAGAACTCCATAAAGCAGATTGAACAAGGACTGCTGTTCTGTACCAATCCAGATGCAAACTATATAATGACTTATGCAACTGGAGTGATATCATATCAATGATTAAAGTCATTCAAAGGCCAGATACTTATTATGAGAAAGTTGCACATTTAGAGCCCACAGGCACACTGACAGTCGTATAACCCGCAGGACCACCTCTGCGCCTGATACCCTCACAGACGTTACAACAGCCACTTATGAGACACCGTGATTCAAGTGTCACCGCTGAGAGGGGAATAATCTGCCACCCAAATAATATCCAGTCAGTTGTGGTCGTGCAGTTAGAGACTGATCAGTAATGAACGGGGGGGAGAGGGTGGCTGAGCTGGTGTGCACAGATGGGCTACAGCAGGGGGTCAAAGCTGGCTAATGAATCTAAATCCTGTTTTTGTGTGTGTGTGTGTGATGGATTGAACTTTAACTGTTGGGGTTCTTAAAGGGAGGCAGGGAGGGAAATGTATTGTAGCTGGCCTTTGAGCACTGGGATTTGAATATCCATGGGCTGTAGCCTGGACCTGTATAAAATGCAGCTATGTGATAACAAGGAAAAATAAAGTGGCTTGTTAGGTAGGGCAGGTGTTCCTAATAAAGTGTGTGTGTGTATTTGTGTGTGGTGTGGGAGGGTGTGAATGATTAGCTCCGCCCAATTTTGCAGCACAATTACTACAACAATTGCTGTAGACATAGTCCAGCGATCATGGAGTGGAAAAGAGAAACAGCTTATTTAATTACCTGTTCTTCCGGCTTTTCTCTAGCCTTTATCAGGCCATGCACGTTAATATGGTGGCAGTATTTAGACAGAGAGAGATGACTGGCTACATATCTCCTCTTGTAAACAAAGTGCCGACTGTTGCCAGGTTATCATGACTCCATCTTAATGGAAGTGTCGCAGGAGGAACGGACAAATGGAGGCCCCGAGTGGGAACTGGTGTGACATGGCATTCTAAGGAGGCGTGAAGGAGTGAGGGAGAGGACGAACACGAGGAGGAGATGGGGAGGAGGGAATGGAGGAGTCCATTCATCCTACTGTTACTCACAACCTGGTCCTCATGGTTCATTGCTCAAAAATATTCACGTCCATCTTGTCTGAAATACCTAGTTCTCAGAACAAGGTTTATTTTTTGGTAATGCATGGGTGATTTATAACAGGAATGTCAGCTCTTGGTAATTAAATACTCAACCCCTGACTTCCTGTTCAGCATGATTTGGTGGCCTATGGCAGAGTGAAAAGTCAGGTTCAACAGTCTCTGTGTGTTTTTTTTATTCTCACATTTTTCCACCATAATGTTGTTCTTTCCTGAGCGTTGGCGCGTGAAATGGTTGCGTCCTCGAAAGCGTGTGTGTATCTGAACGTGCATGGATTTGCTCTTCATGGAGTCATGGGCCACAACTGAAATGTCACCCCCATGGCTGTTCGTCTGTCTGGAACAGCACTGCCACGATGTGTTAACTGCACTGACACATAATTTGATAATAATAATTTTAATTGGCCACTCATATGTTCATAGATGTTGTCCAAGGCCCAAAAGCCTCATGCTTGTTTTGATGGCCCAAGTCTGATACCAAACACTTAATTCTGCAGTGCTCTTGTACCTCCAGGACTAGTCTGCCATCTGGACTTTAGATGACACCATTTCTCTTTAGATCACATAATTTCTCTTTACATGACACCATTTCTCTTGGTACATATTACTGTGTGGGGAGCCAAAGAAGCGTTTGTTAAGAGAAACAAGTGCTCAGTCATTTCTGAAGAGAAAAAATATTCAAGATGTGAGGCAAATTACCATGACATCAGGTGTCATGGTTGTCATATCTGACCAGCGTCTGCTGCTGGCGTGTTGTTTGATCAGTTTAAAGTCCTCTGCTGCTTGAAAGGAGGCGCTCGTGACAGGCGGCAGAAAGCCAAGCAGAAGCTTCCGCAGCCCAGCCGTCATGTTAAAAGCGGAAGGGCCTCGGAGAGACTCATGTCAAAGCGTGTCATAAACATGTGGATGTCAGTGACACAAACATGTTTGAGGCAACAGTGATGCATCAGTGGCGCATTGAGGACAAAGGACGAATTGTAGACTGCCGTGGAGATTTGAGGTTTTGGGGTCAATTCGACGCTGCCTTTGTAATATTGCTCAATGTTTTTGCCTGATGTTTCACTGCATGTTCCTTTCAAAAGAATCTCCCTGTCCTCTTGAAATGTGGGGGTCAAGAACGTGTCTCTCCCTGCATTTACGAACGTACAGACCAACAGAGAACAACAAAAGGGTTTTGCGGGAATGCAAAACAGTGTGTGTGTCAGTGTTTGGGCTGTAAATGAAATTATAGAATCATAGCTTATCTGAGAAGAAAAAATGCCTCACCTCAAGTGTACTGCATCTAAATCCTATGATCCGTTTTATGCTGTGAAGCACCAGTCTGCTACCTGCATTACAACTTCTTTCAGACTATGCCCTCTCTGGTTACCTCAGTAAAGATTTATACTGAAAACTGGTGTTGGGTGATAAGACAGAGAAAGTGTGTTTCTGTGTGTGTGTACGTATGTGCGTGTGCATATGAGTGTGTGTAGGAGTGGACAGTTTTAAGCTGATGGTAGTACTTCTTATGAACCTAATGCATTGTAATAATTGCACAGTAATAAATAAACATGGATTTAACTGCCTTTTAAAATGCTGCACTGCCTAATGCAGGATTGTGTATATGTGACTCTAACCTCCCTTTGAGAGCATTGATAGATCTACCAGTGTCACGGTCTAAGCTGATTTAATGCCTGTGTCATGAATTAAAATTACAGACTTATCAAATCAAAGGTACATTTCAAGTAGTATGTTGTTCATGAGACTTATGCAATACAATAGAAGTAGAGTGGAGCAACCAGGAAGTTCAGTTTGGTAAATGCTGCTTACACTGACAAATTGTCCACGGCTCAAGTGCTTTTTGTGTATTTTTATGGTTTGATAAATAAGCAATAAAAAGCTACAACTGCTGGGTTTCCAAGAAAGTATGAACTCAAGGGTTTTCAGCATGGCCCCAGGTGTTCTCCTGGTCAAATTCTAACTCCAGTGCTGCTAGATTTCTGAGAAAAGTTGTGACGTTTTCAGGGCAGTGATCAGTGGGTACACCAGACAGTGAATCAAGACATCAAAGGAGCCATTCACATTGAATCAAACCCAAATTTAACCTTTGGTTTTATTATTATATAAATGTTTTTTCTTTTCAAAACCTGATACTGTGACACAATGAGTCTAGAGAAGAGGTTGAAAACTTGCAGTCTCCCATTCAGCTACTAAACCTGCAGTGCTAGGTGGTCTCCCATTCAGCTACTAACCCTGCAGTGCTAGGTGGTCTCCCATTCAGCTACTAAACCTGCAGTGCTAGGTGGTCTCCCATTCAGCTACTAAACCTGCAGTGCTAGGTGGTCTCCCATTCAGCTACTAATAAGACACAATCCTGCTTAACCCTCAGGAAATGACATCAAAGATATATAGTGACATCAAGCACCTCCTACTCTATATAGAGACATAAAACATTCTGAAAATGCTAGATCACCAATCTTGCCAAGAGCTGAGTACGGTCGCGCCTCATTAGTATTTCCATTGACGACCATCTGGGAAAATGTTCTAAAGCTTTTCAGCTTTAGCTTTAGGCCACTTAAAACTCATAGTAACTTCAGTTTTATAGTAAAAATTAATCAAAAAAACACCTTTCCCTATTTGTCTGGTTACAACACGTGCTATACATTTCAAGTTGCCCCCCAAGAAGCAGTCAGTGTTCTGCAGTCTTGTATGTTTATTTGTTTTATGTCATACACAGTGACACAGTTCGGATTAATTTTCATCAAAATGAACTATTATATGTTAAATGTGAGCCATCACAAAACTCATGCATAGAATGTGTTCTCATGAAAATGTATACAATAATTGAGTGATCAAAGCAAAAGAGGGGAGAACTTCACCAGAACATCAGATGCTTTTCCAGATGTTCATTTATTCTACTCATTTATTGTTGAACAAGTCCTATTTAGTCAATTCTCACTGACCCCTATGTCAGTTGGTGGGCCTGCTGAAGGAGGTAAATGTGAAACACCCAGAATTTCAACATTATTACAATAGGCTTCAACCACACCTAGACATATGTGAACTACCAACAACCAAAACATAAACAACTAATCAAATACCCTACCATAGAAGTCAAAATTGGACTGATGTAACAGCAGCCTCAAAGATGCACAGCAGGAGATTATCTGAGCCTGATAACGAAATTTCAACCTCATTACCTCCTTATACAAGCTGTGAAGCCGATGGTAAATTCTGGGTCTCTGTAAGAATATGTTAATATATTAGAATATGGTTTACTGTGAGAGCATATTCTACAAAACTTATGAATGACAATTTAAATGTTTATATTGAAATGGAAAAAAGATTTATTTACAGGGGAGGAAGTAACCAACTCTGCTGAACTGGAGAAACTTCACTATGCCAAGGAGAAGTCTTTCAAGAGAGCTAACCGAGTTGCATACAAAAGCCAAAAATGCCCTCAGAAAGCAGTGAAGGCTGACGAACACCAGCACAGGGACAAAATGCAGCAGCAATTCGCCTCATGACTGTTATTTGGAAAATGATACTCCACTATCGAAAAATTCAAAATCTAGGGTTAGGGTTGGGGTCAGGGTCAAAATCTCCTTCAGCAAAAAAGTCCTTCAGCATACCTCTTACCAAACCATCTTACCAAACAAGTTAGCTTAAAGATAATCTGACTCACTTAGAATTTTGTGTGCAAGACTTTTTTTCTTGTTTCAAATACTTTTGTTTAGAGAAATTTTGCCCAGCAAAATTCTCTCACCAGTTAATTTTATTTGTTTAAAGAACTTTTTAAAATAATTTTGTTTTATAATGGGTTTTTTTTTTTTACATTTTTGACTTTTATCAATGAAGGATTTGTACCTCCTACACTGTTAATTATAAATTCAATCTACTCAAAAAACCACAGGTAACTCATTACCTCAATTAACTAATATAATCGAGTATAAATTAGTCAAAACTAATATAATTGAGTTGCATGGATATGGTTTCCTTACTTACTGAAATTAATCATGTAAGTTGAGTGAACTAATCAAAAGTTTACTCAGTTTCACTGTTGGTTTTACTTAAGTTAGCTCTACACATAATAATTATAAACTAACTAAAACATATGGCATCAGTAAACATTTCAAAACAAGATTACTGCTTTCAGTCAAAAGCAAAACTGCTTCTTACAAAGATCAAGAGAGAGAAAGAGAGAGAGAAAGCACACATTTTGGTCATAACATAAACTAACAGATGAACTAAAAGCAAAATGTCTCTCAGAATGAGCAATTTGGAACAAATACATGAAACCACCAAATATTATGTACATACAAGTACAACAAAACATGCACATAGGATGTAAATTGTACATTACAATCAACAACTGAAATAGCCAGATGAACTTCGTAGCTATCTTGCTCAATTACCTTACTTTTGTAGTAGTGTTTACAATTATGTAGAAGTTGTGTAAGACAAGTAAGGCTTACATTTCTCTTGTGTGTGCGCTACAGTTAGCCATCAAGCAACCATTACTTGCAGTTACTCTTTTAAGATGAAGACTTGCCTCACTAAATGTGCTTTAGTTTTCTCATTTATTTAACCAAGCTAAAATAAACACCAAATGTACATCCTACTGGTAGTGACACAATGTATTTGACATTTGAGCATAATTGAATTTCTAATAGGGTCTAAAAGAAATCCCATATAAACATTATTGTCTCACATGTCTCACCCACCCTTACCCTGAGCACTGGAGCCCCCCAGTGCTGTGTCCTGCTAAACTCACTGTACACCTATGACTGTGTGGCCACTATCTATATAGCTATACTACCATCTGATGACGTTGTGGTGGGTCTGATCTCCAACAATGATGAGAGGGCCTACCTAGAGGAGATTAAACACCTGGAGGACAATAATCTCCTCCTTAAAGTCAGCAAGACAAAAGAGCTTATAGTGGACTACAGTACTAAGCAGCAGAGAACTATCACCCTGTTGTGATCGATGGGCATGCAGTGGAACGTGTAGATAGCTTCAAACATTATGCCACACCACCACACAGGCTAAGAAGGCAAATCAGCATGTGCATCACATCAGTGCTTAAGGTTCTTCAAAGTACCCTCCAAGGTGCTACAGAACTTTTACACCTACAGTGCTTTAACAGGTAACATCACTCATCAGGTTTGGAAACATTTACATTTACGGCATTAGCGACTTACAATTGTGACCAAATACATCTTGAGCAGTTGAGGGTTAAGGGCTTTTACTCAGGGGCCCAACAGTGGAAACTTGGCAGATTTCCAACTTGGCAGGGTTTAAACCAGCAACCTTCAGATTAGTAGTCAAAGTGCCTTAACCAGTGAGCTACCACCACACCAAAAGAGGAAACAGCACCAAACAGGACCAAGCTCCCTGACCCGCAGTCCATATACAGGAAACGGTGCTGCTCAATTGCCAAGAAGACAGTCAAGGATGTGCTTTGACAACCAAAACAGAGAATGAGGATTTTTTTTTCCACAAGCCATTTGGATTCTCAATGAAAATAACAACTAAACTATAACTATACTATAGTCTAAACTATACTAATTTTACAACTTGGTCACTTCACACGTGGTCCCTTTATATTGTTTATATTATTCATTGTCCTACTCTACCCTATTTAAATTGTAATTAAAAAAAAATTCTTTTTTTTTGCTATTTTAATATAATGTGTATTTTGTTAATTTGTTATCAATTTTGTGGCTGATCAGTCATAAAGCATTTCACTGCCTGGTGTGACAAATAAACCATGACTTGATTTGATGTTCTTTGCATCTCAAAGCAAAGGTCAAATCCATTTTTTTTCTTCACAAGTGAGGCGTTTGGGGTTCTCTTTTGCATCTCATCTAACAACACTTTGTGGGCTCCTTCAAGGCTGGAGTGATCTTGTCCTTCAGGAAAGTTTGGCAAAAAATGTATTTCACATTTCTTTGGCTTCTTTCTGTTTCTTCTTGTTGGTTCTCCTTCTAGGTGGCTTAAGCTCCGTTTTCCTCCATTCACAGGCACATCAGGACATCCTGCCTTTCGATGCTTTGTGTGGTAATTTCCAAATTTAATGAAAAATATTTTTTTAATAACATTTTATTTTTTGATTACATTTTTAGGCTGTTTTTCCATCCAGCCCACCTGGTACATGAACCTTTTTCCATCAAGCAAGGATGGTTCATTATCAGGGCAGCTGCTACCTACTCAAACTCTATCATTTGGGTAGGCTTTGAATTCAAAGGTGGTTTCTGCCAGTTTCCCTAGAATCCCATGTTTTAGATCCTTTGTTACTCTGAGGCATGTTCCATCATTCATGTGAGCCAGGTTTCCTTGTTGCAAACGATACTCAATATCAACAGGAAGGTTTAGCATCTCAGATTTCTCTGGCCATTGCTTTTGTCTGTCCAGGGTGAGGGGAAAATGATTACTGTATCTGATGTGCTTGTCATCCAGCACTTCACATGCTTCAAGTGGTATGAGGTCGACCATAGGCATTACTTGAATGGTGGCTTTGTCTTGGAGCTCTGACATGTTTATTAGATTGACCAGTGCACTGTTAAAATCTGGATCTTAAAATTGAAGGGAAAAGTTGTATTGAAGCCCTAAAATGTCTTTAGGGCCGACAACCAAATCATTAACTAAAGCTTCTCAAGAAGGGTGACTTTCCTAATATCACTTTCTGTGAGAAAAATCCAAAGAACAATCTTCTCAGGACAAGCCTCTAGCAGGCAAGAGAAAAAAAAAGTTATTTAGCAAAGACATAACATTTAGGTGTCACCATCAACCTGCCCTTAACAACATAAGCTGACAGAGGGAAAATATCATTAAGCTCAGACATCTGAACCAAACAAAATGATGTGACTTGGTCACCACAGATTTCATAAGACTGAGTGTGTTCAACATACCACGCAGTCATTATTTCACAAACAAAACAATCTCAGAGTTGAGTGCTACAATATGTTATATATTTAAAGTCAGGAAACCTGAGCCTGAACCCACAGAGATCATCATATCTGCACAGTATTTAATTCTATCTGGCACAAGAGATGATGCTACAAGCACTGTATTTAGCTGCGGTGTGTTTTGATAAAACACCTGCTAGATGTTCTCAGGAAATGATGTGACTAATGTTTTAAGTTGTGTGCAAGCAACATTTTTTTTTACAATTTGAGCATCACATATTAACCTTTTGAAAAAATGTGTGTTTGTCCTCAAACCTCATAGTCCAAACATCAGACAGAGGGCCACAGGCTTTAATTAGATGCTTGTAGTGCTGTGAAATGGTGCCTTAGCCTCAGTCTAAAACTGGGCAATGTCAGTTATAATAGTTGTTTGTGTTCAGATATTTTGCAACTCAAGTAATCAAAAGACTTCTGTATGATATGATGCAACAGTTATTACAACTATATCCTGCAGAAGCATCAGAATCTCCCATGCATTCTCTCCCTCAGGAACATAATGTCCAATTAAAAGTGGAAGGAGTTTCAGTAATGTTCAGTTTTCATGACCATTCCCTCTTATTGTTCTTTTTCTGGCAAAAACTTTCACAGTCAGCTGAGGTTTGTTAGTATCGCCAAAAAATGTGTATGGGAAGTTTTTGATTGTATGGTTCAACAGCTCCAGAGAGAAGTACTTCTTGCCCATCATCTCCGAAAGACAAAGTGATAGTTCAACAGGAACAATGCCCTTGAGAAGGTCATGCAAAATAACAGGTCTGGTGAGTAGCCTGTTACTACATGAAAATGCTGCAACCTCTCAGAGTGGACAGCCTCGTCGGACTCCATACCGAATACATAAAGTCGTATCTTGCTTTACCTTCTGAATATGTCTATTGTGACTTGTGCGAAGTTCAAAGCATCCTGAACTTTGTGCTGGACCTCATCTCTGGTGGCCATGCAAAACCAGCATAACCTCTCAACAGTAAAACTCAAAGAATTCTTTAAGAGAATGAGCACCAAGGTTGTCAGCTGCAACATATAAAACTTCCTTTTGATTGATGCTTCTAACTGGTCAATGTATAAATCACTCTGCTATAGCTGGATTAGATCTTGTAAAAAGGGTTGCAGGATTTGTTCATAGCCAAACTCTTTGACTGCACCAGAACTGCAGAGGAGACAAAGCTGAATTGAGAGGAGTGTGGACCTATATTTTGCTAAAATGTTTGCAAGGGCCACAGCACATATCTTGTTTTTTAACTCTAGATGTATCTAATGGATTGGCCACTTCAAAATCATCAACATCCAGTCCAAGAGCAATGTTACATTGAGAAGGCCATTTTCCTTAAAGTAGGAACCATCATGTTATGACTTGTATACATTTTGGGTGCATTCTGGTAATGAGAGCACTTTATCCAAAATGTCTGGCTTGTTGAGCATTTTCTGTAACACTGGCTGTATTGGTACATATATTGCTGGTTTCTTTTCCCAAAAATAATGTATTGTATTGGCAATAGAAAAGGAAATTCACGCAACATGTAAGAAGCCCTCCTTTTCACTGTTGATAAAGGTCCACCTGTGCTACAGCATTTTGAAAGAACATTGCTTTCTGAGACAGTACATACAACTTCTCTATCAAGGGACTTGTCAACATCTGGGTAAATGTTCCTGAGGAGATATGAAACTGATTTATACAACAGTGGCAGACAGTTGATGAACTGGATTTAAATGCTGTATTACATCTTGCACAGAACTATCTAGAAACTGAAAAATACTCTGCATCTTTAAAAACAAAGCAGCTAAATTGTGCTCTAACTGATGTGCTAAAGCTGGGAGTTCTATTTCACTTGATTCTGCTTCATCATTTTCAGTCTGAACACTCAACAATAGACGTGTATTCTTGTGCATCTGTTTCATCAGTCTTGTGCAGTGTTTCACCATCAATAATGATGGATACTATTTCTGGCTTTAATGTCCTGTCATCATGTTCTATGCAAATTGAAGGTTGAGTAAACACTGGTTTGGAAGTGGCAACGCAGATATGTGCAATCAATTTTCTGATTTAGTTTCAAATGCCTACTTCACAAGTGACCAATAAAATCTGCTTCTGTGCAGGACTCGGAAAAACTCACAATGCTGACATCGAAATTAATGCGGGAGCAGTTTCACATACTTGGCCAATTTTATTTCTGAATTAATTCTAATTAGGTGTGCTTTCAAACTATTGTTCTAATCAAACGTACAAGGACAGTGTTGGTGCAGACATGGAAAGGACCGGATAATGTTAAACCCCCGTGTTTTAATCAATAAAACTGAGCAATTCGCCTTTTTTCAGAGTTAAACGCTCACTGTTTACATTTCCATAACATGTCCTCTCAATACATTTTCAAGAAAACTAAAAAAATAACTAGGTAACCAGCAAGACAGAAACTTAACTTCAAATGAACTTACAATGTAATTAAATATTTAGCATTGCTAAATGATTAAGATTTTAAACATCCAGTTGGAAAAAAAGACCATTAACATTCCATTGACCATTATCAGACCATTAACATTCCATTGACCATTATCAGATCATTAACATTCCAGTTAGCTAGCCAGCTAGATTTTAATGTCTAAATGAAATATTTTGGCTTTCTAACTTGATTAAAACAGTAATAGCATATTATAAATATTATCATATCATATTATATATTATAATAGAATATATAAAGTCACTTTGTCAACTATAGTAGAAAGCAATTAAAAATTACCCAAGGCAGTTAGTGTACATTAACAATATTTTCTTGGGACTATAAAACAGTATAAGGTCAGTATAAAACAGAACTCTTGCTTGCGTCAGTGATGGACTAATATGTAATGATATACAGCACCATTCGACCACTAACTTAACAAATGTCTATATTTACGCAGACTCAAGCAAAGTTTTGCTTTTATTCTCTGCAAAATAAATCATATTCGCCACGTTTGCTATTATGCTTTCGACAGCTCCACTGTGCCGACATATAATATAGTACACTTTTATGCGCTCCCTACAGACGAATGTCTACAGTTATATAGAAACGCGTATAGAATCAATCAATGTGTAACACAAATAATGTGTAGGCTAATGCTAACCGGGTGCTAACGACAGCAGCAATCTTGTGTTATCGAACGAACTCCCCAATGTAATAAATCTCAAACAGTTGTTCACGAATCTATACAACAGTTAGTTCCGGCCAGCCACGCACTCTAATTGGTTGAGACGCGATCTAAGCGTGCTGATATTTCACCATAACACACTCTAATTGGTTGCGAAGCGCTCTAAGCGTGCTGATATTTCACCATAACACACTCTAATTGGTTGCGAAGCGCTCTAAGCGTGCTGATATTAAACCATAAAGCCACGGCTGTGATGAAGAGTACAGTACTTGCCTTTATCTCGTGTCTTCCTAATCACGGCTGTTACATCACTATAACACACTACCTTTCATCTTTTATTACTATAATATGCCATCCTAAGTCACATTTTGTGCACATTTTTATAGACAGCTAATTCAGTAACACCAAAATTAAACTTCAGACAACTTACCACCTTTTATTGTTTTCATTGTTTTATTGTCGTTAGGTGGGACGCTTCAGCCAAATTTAATGTGACCAATCAGATTAAAGATCAACTATCACGTGACAAATTGTAAAACGTTATTTTGTGACGTTACAACTCAAACACAATTAATTTAATATTTACAGCCATGAACATGAAAGCAACTTTGATTTCCAAGTACTTGTAATAAAATGTAAGATTTTAAGTGAAGATTACTAATGATTACTGGAACGTTTTAGTGAAGATAACATCAGTGTTTACAGTGTACTTGTCTCCATAGCCCAGTATTATCAATCTGTATTGGCTCTTTTCCCCTCTTTTCTTACATTTACTGCACAATTTCCAAACATCAAATCAGTGTCATATATATGCTCAGGAAACAAGATTTGGTGAGACTTGACTGAGCCGTGGGATAGGATTACAGGATTCTGCATAAAGCAATAGCTATACCAGTGGCTATACCAGCTAATGGGTCTGTTAACGCAGCCATCAAATGTTTGTGCACTTTGTCTTCCAGAAGCTGGACGACTCTGACTATCACACTGCTCTGCTTTATTGCAGTTTTAAGCACTATCATCCCTGACCACTCTACTTTTGGATTCATGGTTTCCTATCCAATAGGAAAAGGCCCACTTTGCTTCCTCGACGTTGCTGCAGTTGTATCATGAAGACTTTAGGAAGCCTATTATAGACTTAAAGAAGAAAAGAATGACAGGACACAATGAAATAACTTTGTTATTCTGGGCACATACACTTTTATATAAATGAATGCTGTATTTATTAAAGAATATGACTACGAATGACATGCTGCCGTCCACTCGTGGATGGGTGGATATTAGATGCCATTCCAGTGTATTTGAGCTGATAACACCACCTTTAAGCTTCAGTAGCAGTAGCAGTACATGAATATTTCCTTACTGTTAATCAGAAAAGAGATGGGATATTAAAATGCAATAGACTACAGGTTAGATATTCTGTATACTGATTATGTATTTAATGCTTATTACCAAAATGTTTACTTTTACTTAAATGTTTACAGGCGAAGCTATTAAATGCAACTTCTTATTACCAGTTTATATGTAGGCTATTTAAGATGTATACTATTTGAGTATTTTACGATTTAAGTATTTAAAATTATCCTGCAGATGTAGACTGATGTACTTTTGTCTGCATACAATGACAAAGTTGTGATAAAACCTGAATAACTTTCAGAAACACTTTGAAACGCATGCGCTGGAACAACCATACTAACAATGAAAAAGTATTTTTTCATAATTTTCCAACTGCAGCTTGGTGTGATTTTGCTCCAGGCCATAGGAGCAGCAGTTATGGTCAACAGATGATGGATGAGCAGACCCATGATACCATCATTGGGCTGTTGAAAGGCAAGTTCAGTGTCCCTGTTGCAAGGAGAACAAGATTTGGGTGCAATACTGTAGTCGGGTTTTGGAGAGAAAGGGACCACTTTTTCCTGGATGATGATGGCAGGTTTATTCTTTGTGACAGGAAGATTGCAGTTAAGAGAGGCTCTGTCCCAACACTGGTGACGAAAGGCTTAAAAGGGAACAAAAGGCTCTAGGGCAAGAAAACTGCAGATATGGGAACATTACATCATCAATGAGACCAGGATTCAGGCTGTTCTAGATAAATCCAACCCCCATAGCAATCCCTTCAGACTAGATTAGATTTGTGAATAAGCCTGTACCGAAGCCAATCAAGGGAAAAAGTACAGAACAGACATTATATCGATATAATGAATAAATGATATGTAGTGTAGTATTTCCATATGTAGATAATTGGTAAAGACATCTTCAGCAAATATATCTGGCTTGAACCACTGAAAAGAAAAAGTAATCATACAAATCCCAGAAAATGATCTTTTATCTACAGTGAACATGGGGCTCCTAAAATATTATAGTGAGTATGATCAAGGGAAAGAGTTCCATGGCGCGCTGAAGAAACTATTACCTGTACTGTACAGGATAAATAGTGACCGCCTACAGCAAAATAAACAAACAAACAAACAAATAAATAAATAAAGATAAAAAAAAAAAAAATATAT